>WNWK01013597.1:27500-54677 GCA_009830355.1 Cherax destructor
CACCACGAGCATTACTATCACCACCATCACTGTCACTATCACCACCATCACTATCACCACCATCAGTGTCACTATCACCCCACCATCACTATCACCACCACCATCACTACAATCACCACTATCATTATCACCACCCCCACTATCACTATCAGTACCACCATTACTATCACCCCACCACCACTATTACTACTACCACCACCAACACCCACAGGTCCTCCACCACATTTACAGCCTCCACTACCAATAACATTAATTCCATCACCATCACCACCACCTGCACCAGATATCACCACTACTACCACCATCACAACCATCACCACCAACAACAAAACCAGTATCACTACCACATCCACCATCATCATCCCCCACCACTACACCCACCATCACCACCGCCACCACTGATGTTTGGAGAGGTTAGGTTAAGTTAATTTACGTTAGGTTTAATGAAATGCAGTTAGGTTATATTAGGTTAGTTACGCTAACTTCCCAGTTGACTCTCAGCTGTCATTAAACCATCTTTAAAACTGAACGTGTCTTTATAAACGACTTATAAACCTTTGAAATAATAACGTTTCTCACAATGGCTAAACTTCGACTAAACTCCCAGTTTTCTGTCGCTTTACGTCGAGAAGTCAAGATCCCAGGTGAGAAATGTTTAGTAGAATTTATTAATTTGAAGTCATTTATATTAAACTAACCTAAAACAAGTTGTTTAGTAATGTCGCTTAAAACCCATAAATATAAAAATTTACCGTTAGTGTAGAGTGTCTTACAATTTTCATAACCTTGAACTTTTTGGGGTCTAACTCCAGCAGCCAGTTTTTAATTATTCCTACAGATTGTAAAATCTTAGTTAATTAGAGTTCTTTTTAATCGTTTAGGAACCCACGTTTGAGAGAGAAGAAAAGTTATATTATTAAAAAGTTTGTTCATCTAATAGAAAACAGGCACCTGGAAGATAGTCGACTGATAGGGCTGAATTCACAGCATAAGGAACTCCCCAAAAAATAGCCCACACTGCATGGCGTTCTTGAGACATCATTTGTAGAAGAAATTGGATTTAGACCAAACAAGATTATCTCTCATTCCTCAGGCACTGTATGACCCCTATTGGTTTAGCTCCTCCTTAGTAAGTTCATTTAGGTACAGGTACATATAAGTTAGTTACACAAATTTATGTGGTTACAGTCATCATACATAGTAACATATGTGTAAATTACCTAGAATAACCCAATAGTCAGAATTGACTTATTTCCATTGAGAACCTTGTAATATTTTATTTAATATATTTAAAATAATTATTATAATTATAATAATGGGAATTTACTCGTCAAATTAAGGACAAAGTCTCATTATTCTGCTGGTCTCACTGTGATGTGTACGCTGACAGGTGTTCAAGCTCAGTGGGTCGTGTGGGTGGTGCGCAGACGGTGTCGCTGGGACCCGGGTGTCTCTATGTTGGGATCGTCATGCATGAGCTCATGCATGCAGCCGGCTTCTGGCACGAGCAGTCACGGGCAGACCGTGACAACCACATCACCATCAACAAACTCAATGTGCAGTCTGGCATGTGGTACAACTTCGAAAAATACCCGTGGGACCGCATCCAGAGCCTTGGTATTGATTATGACCTGGGTAAGTCTTGGGATACCATCTAGGTATGTCTTGGGACTTTCTTTGGGTAAGTCTTGGGAAACCATCTAGGTATGTCTTGGGACTTTCTTTGAGTAAGTTTTGGGACACCATCTAGGTATGTTTTGGGACTTTCTTTGGGTAAGTCTTAGGACACCATTAGGTATGTCTTGGGACTTTCTTTGGGTAAGTCTTTGCACATCATCTAGGAAAGTTATGAGGCACCTTGTGGGTATGTCCTGAGGTATCCTCTGAGTAAGGATTAGGTCACCCTCTGGGCAAGTCTTGAAGCATCTTCTAGATAGGGTTTCGGGCACTCTCTGGAAAACTTTTATGGTACCCTCTAGGAAAGTTTTAGGGCACCATCTGGGTAAGTTTTGTCACCTGGGTAATAGCTGCAGCTTCATTTCAATAAGCCTTATGCATACCCTTTCCCAGATGTGTTTTGGGGTACCCTCTGTCGCATAGGGTACCCCAGAGGCTGTGCTTAAGTGGAAGCTCAGTTCAGGTTCCACTGGGTAAGTCCTTTGGATAAGTCAGGAGCCACCCTTGGGTCAGACAACAAACTTCAGTAGAAAGCCGTGTTCGTCTTCACCTCTCAGCTACTATCACCATCGTCTTGCTGCCAGACTTCTGTTACACCGACACGTTGGATTACCTGGCTGATAAATACTACCCAAAACCCTGTATAATTAGGAACTTACACCCCCTTTCCCCACATACGCCTAGTCAGGAGGCAGGTGGGGGATTTAACCACCCAGTTGGGGGAGTCACACTCACCTTGTTCAGAGACAGGTGGGGACTCACACCCACCTTGTCAAGAGGCAGGTGGTGGACTCCACTTACCTGCCTTGTCATGAAGTGAGTATGGAAGACTGACCCCTATTCCTACTTCTTCAGGAGGGAGGTAATGGGGATATAATTCCACACCAGCCTTGTCATTAGGCGGGTGAGAGTCAGTGACTCTCAACATAGTGTAACAAAAAAGAAAATTCTCTCACTCAGGAGTGTACCACCACCCCATATTTTGCAACATTGTATATGTTTTAGAACTCAGAAGAAAGAGCTTCGAAAGGATATGCTCGAAAACATAGTTTCGCTCCCATCCACAATGGATGTTGCTCCTAGTGTTAATTTTGGTGTTGTTGTATGGCCTGTAACCTGCTGCTTGGTGTGAGGAAACCTCTGACAAAGTTTATTTTCATGGGAGCTGAGTTACAGAAAAACACAATCATTCACGAATATATTTACGAATTGGTTTCGAGAGTATAAAAAAACAGATGTACCATGAAAGCTTTTTGAGGCAGTTGGATGAGCCAGTCACAGTTATTGTTGCTGATACAAGCAAGTCACTGAAATTCTAGTTGTAAAATCCCTCTACACTAAGCTCTGAATAACCAACTGTTACACATGTGTCTTACTCTTCAACTTGTTGGTATATATACTATTTTCAACATGTCTGACAGAAACACAACGGTATATTGGTAAAGAGAACATCATCCACTACTTCAAAGTTATGAGTGAGATGATTTGAAATCCAGAGGGACTTTGCTTCGCTACCACGCCTGCTGCTTCTGTATTGTACTGAAGAAGCTTATTGTGTAGGCGAAACGTTACATTCAGCAACAAAGATACCCAACTGTTATACATGTGTGTAAACAGGCTGCTTGAGGAATATGTGGGAAGGTCTGTTAGCTGTTGCTTTAACTGAATGTATGCCATTACATGATCAGAGATCTGTTGCCGCTCATTCAGATGAGTGAGGAAGCTGTGCATGGTCACATTCCTCGGCAGGACAGCCTGGCTCAAGGAAGCTACAATGTTTACCGATGAAATGATGATTATTATTAAGGACCACGAAACTGCAAGAAGGATCGTCACTTGCCTCCCCTAACATTGCCAGCTGTGTGGTTTCCATGGCTGATTAACATAAATTAACTAGGATGTATGGATAAGGTTCGGCAAGCTGGGTGAAGTAAGATTGTGGCAGGACTTCAGCATGGTGGAAGCAGCTAGTCTGTCTGATTTAGCTGAGTGAGTAGAGTGAGTAGTAGATGCAATTAGCAGGCAGAGAAACTGCGCTCCACTCTAATGGCCAGGTGGACTACGATGAGGTGGGGGAAGGTGGGAGTCACTGTACACTCAGGTAATTTCTTCTGCCCCGGAACTAACAAAATATTATTTGCTCCCCGTGTATATTTTGAGGGAATATGGTATGTGCACTGATTACCCAGCTGTTTGTACTCTAAATAATGCGACGCTCTCTTTTCTACACCTGCGAACCTCACTATTCTCATCACTCCCCTGTGTTATAAGGAAGGCACTTACTGGCACTCAGTGTACTTGACACACTATCCCACATCCAACTTTAATGAGACTTTTCTATACATTTGCATAAATAAATTTCAGTGTTAATTGGGCTCACTTTAACTCATGTTAGAACTAGATGTGCATGTAGAACCTTATCGGGGGATATACATATGCATTGTCTCCAGTGGCACCCTAGCTATAAGTCTTATCTCTTTATCCCTCCTCTCTCTCTCTCTACTCCTTTCTTCCCCTCGCAGTTCGTATGACCCACCACCCTTCACAGAAACTGCTCAACACTTCTACTTGAAAGACTGCACTTAGGTCACTTCTCACTGCACTTAGGTCACTTCTCACTGCACTTAGGTCACTTCTCACTGCACAGGAATCTTCCTAAGGAATTCACACTTAGCCCCTTTAAATGTTGAATTGTTTACCCTTATCAAACTTTCAATTTGTGAGATGGTTGCTAATTGACTAAACCATGGTATTGTGACTATTAACAATCATTTATTTATCTATCTATATGTCTATCTGGGATCTAACATGATTATCTCATATTACACAGAAGCAGTATGACTTATACGAGCTTTGAGCTTTCTCTGTTTTTTCTTTTCGCATAGAAGGCTCTGACAGAACCAACATTTTTGTCTATTTACAGGGTCAGTAATGCACTATGGACCTTACGCCTTCGCCAAGGACCGCGCCAGACCCACAATCATACCCAGGAAGACGGGAGTGGAGATTGGTCAGCGGCGAGGCTTCTCAGAGGTGATATTGATTATTTTAATAAACAAAGATGGGTTGCTACCCTACGTAATATGATAGATGCTTCCTAAGATCACAAGCTGTTTACGTACTCCTGTAATATTCCACTGCATACAATGATTATTTTGTAACTGTAGCAATACTAGTAGCAATATTAGGATACAGTGTTACAATGTTAATTGTACATCACGTTATTACTCTTATTGTTTTGTGGCTTTTCAAAATAATATATGCGATACACCAATGTTTAAATTACACTTTAAATAAAGAAAATAATGAGCAACTCGTGTGTGCCTGATTTACCACACATAAAAGGTAAGCAAAAGTAATGGGAAAAAACGTAACATTGAGAATATTATTATTAATATTAATATTAAAATGCCGGGAACAATGGGCTAGTAACCCCTTTTCCTGTATAGCTTACTAAAAAGAAAAAGAAGAAAACCGTTCAAAGTGGGATGTTTGAATGTGCGTGGATGTTGTGCGAATGATAAGAGAGATATGATTGTAGATGTTATGAATGAAAAGAAGCTGGATGTCCTGGCTTTAAGTGAGACAAAGCTGAAGGGGGTAGGAGAGTTTCAGTGGGGAGAAATAAATGGGATTAGGTCAGGGGTTTCAAATAGAGTTAGAGCTAAAGAAGGAGTGGCAATAATGTTTGAATAATCAGTTATGGCAGGTAAAGAAGGAATATAAATGTATAAATTCAAGGATTATGTGGAGTAAAATAAAGGTTTGATGTGAAAAGTGGGTTATAGTAAGTGTTTATGCACCTGGAGAAGAAAGAAGTGTAGAGGAGAGAGAGAGATTTTGGGAAATGTTGAGTGAGTGTGTGGGGAGTTTTGAACCAAGTAAGAGAGTAATTGTGGTTGGGATATTAATGCTAAAGTGGGTAAAAAATGGTGTGGAGGGAGTAGTAGGTAAATTTGGGGTGCCAGGGGTAAATGTAAATGGGGAACCATTAATTGAGCTATGTGTAGAAAGATGTTTGGTAATAAGTAATACACATTTTATGAATAAGAGGATAAATAAATATACAAGGTATGATATAGCACGTAAGGAAAGTAGTTTGTTGGATTATGTATTGGTGGATAAAAGGTTGATGAGTAGGCTTCAGGATGTACATGTTTATAGAGGGGCAACAGATATATCAGATCATTATTTGGTTGTAGCTACAGTTAGAGTAAAAGGTAGATGGGACAAAAAGAAAATGGCAACAGCAAGTAAGAGAGAGGTAAACGTATATAAACTAAGGGAGGAGGAAGTTAGGGTGAGATATAAGCAACTATTGGCAGAAAGGTGGGCTAGTGCAAGTATGAGTAGTGGGGGTTGAAGAGAGTTGGGATAGTTTTAAAATGCAGTATTAGAATGTGGGGCAGAAGTTTGTGGCTATAGGAGGGTGGGTGCAGGAGGAAGAGGAGTGAGTGGTGGAATGAAGAAGTAAAGGGTGTGATAAAGAGAAAAGGTAGCTTATGAGAGGTTTTTACAAAACAGAAGTGTTAATAGAAGAGCAGAGTATATTGAGGTAAAAGAAAGGTGAAGAGAGTGGTGAGAGAGTGCAAAGAAGAGCGGATGAAAGAATGGGAGAGGCTTTGTCAAGAAATTTTGCTGAAAACAAGACATTTTTTTGGAGTGAGATAAACAAGGTAAGAAAGCCTAGGGAACGAATGGATTTGTCAGTTAAAAACAGAGTAGGGAGTTAGTAGATGGGGAGCTAGAGGTATTGGGTAGATGGCGGGAATATTTTGAGGAACTTTTAAATGTCGATGAAAAAGGGAGGCGGTAATTTCATGTACTGGCCAGGAGGTACAACATCGTTTAGGAGTGAAGAAGAGCAGGATGTGAGTGTGGGGAGGTGCGTGAGGCATTACGTAGAATGAAAGGGGTAAAGCAGCTGGAACTGACGGATCATGACAGAAATTTTAAAAGCAGGGGAGATATAGTGCTGGAGTGGTTGGTATTTTTGTTTAATAAATGTATGAAAGAGGGAAGGTACCTAGGGACTGGAAGAGAGCATGTATAGTTCCTTTATATAAAGGAAGGGGATAAAAGAGATTGTAGAATTATAGGGAAATAAGTTTACTGAGTATACCAGGTAAAGTGTATGGCAAGGTTATTATTGAAAGAATTAGAGGTAAGACAGAGAGTAGGATTGCAGATGAGCAAGGAGGCTTTAGAGTGGGTAGGGGATGTGTAGATCAAGTGTTTACAGTGAAGCATATATGTGAACAGTATTTAGATAAAGGTAGAGACGTTTTTATTGCATTTATGGATTTAGAAAAGGCATATGATAGAGTGGATAGGGAGCAATGTGGCAAATGTTGCAAGTGTATGGAATAGGTAATAAGTTACTGAAGGCTGTAAAGAGTTTTTATGAGGATAGTGAGGCTCAGGTTAATGTGTGTAGGAGAGAGGGAGATTACTTCCCGGTAAAAGTAGGTCTTAGACAGGGATGTGTAATGTCACCATGGTTGTTTAATATATTTATAGATGGGGTTGTAAAAGAAGTAAATGCTAGGGTGTTGGGGAGAGGGTGGGATTAAATTATGGAGAATTAAATGCAAATGGGAGTTGACACAGTTACTTTTTGCTGATGATACTGTGCTTATGAGAGATTCTAAAGAAAAGTTGCAAAGGTTAGTGGACGAGTTTGGGAGAGTGTGTAAGGGTAGAAAGTCAAAAGTGAACATAGATAAGAGTAAGGTGATGAGGGTATCAAACGATTTAAATAAAGAAAAATTGGATATCACATTGGAGAGAGGGATTATGGAAGAAGTAAATGTTTTCAGATATTTGGGAGTTGACTGTCAGCTGATGGGTTTATGAAGGATGAGGTTAACCATAGAATTGATGAAGGAAAAAAGGTGAGTGGTGCGTTGAGATATCTGTGGAGACAAAAACGTTATCCATGGAGGCAAAGAAGGAATGTACGAAAGTATAGTGGTACCAACACTCTTATATGGGTGTGAAGCATGGGTTGCAAATGCTGCAGCGAGGAGGAGGCTGGAGGCAGTGGAGATGTCCTGTCTAAGGGCAATGTGTGTGTAAATATTATGCAGAAAATTCGGAATATGGAAATTAGGAGAAGGTGTGGAGTTACTAAAAGTATTTGTCAGAGGGCTGAAGAGGGGTTGTTGAGGTGGTTTGGTCATTTAGAGAGAATGGATCAAAGTAGAATGACTTGGAGAGCGTATAAATCTGTAGGGGAAGGAAGGCGGGGTAGGGGTCGTCCTAGAAAAGGTTGGAGGGAAGGGGTAAAGGAGGTTTTGTGGGCGAGGGGTTTGGACTTCCAGCAAGCATGTGTGAGCGTGTTAGATAGGAGTGAATGGAGACGAATGGTTTTTGGGACATGAAGATCTGTTGGAGTGTGAGCAGGGTAACATTTGTGAAGAAATTCAGGGAAACCAGTTAATTGATTTAGTTGGACTTGAGTCCTGGAAATGGGAAGTACAATGCCTGCACTGTCTGGGATAGTGACAGCTGGGAGGGACTATTCTCAGCTGTCGTATCTGAGCTCCTCTGCAAGGACAGTGATTATTTATGTGTGTGGTGAAAGTGTTGAAAGATGATGAAAATATTTTCTTTTTGGGGATTTTCTTTCTTTTTGGGTCACCCTGCCTCGGTGGAGACGGCCGACTTGTTGAAAAAAAATATATATATATATATATATATATATATATATATATATATATATATATATATATATATATATATATATATATATATATATATATATATATATGAGAACAACCACTGTGAAAAAAAGTTTTTCTAATAACTTTCTTGATATCTCACAGCGTCATAGTTCCTTGATAATGTGCTGAAATCACGAAAGCGCTCAGAAGTTCACTATTCTTTTCACAGTGGTTGTTCTGCATATTGTGATATTACCTGTTTACTGTGATATTATTGCATATAAGGAAGTGTAGGTAAGTAGGTATATATTATAATTTAGCTAAAAAATATTACGTTTCTAAGTTAGTTTCTAAGTAGTGAGGTTTCTAAGTTAGGATTGGCGCAAAAATTGTTTTACATCGTTTTCTAAGAAAAATGGGATAACTAAGTACAATGCATTTGATATTCGGCATAATGATCAGTTTGTCAGACTATTTAATAACAGATAAAGGGCTGATGGTTAGAATTCTGGATGTGCATAATTTTGTAGAGGGAACTTATATGTCATATCATTATTTAGTTGTAGATGGGCTAGCGAGAGTGTAGGTAATGAGGATGTCAACGAAATATTGGCTAGATTTAAGAATGCAGTGTTAGAGCGTGAAGTAAATGTTTGCGAATATAATAGAGTGAATGTTGAATAACATATATTTAATAGATGTATAACCTATTGCATAATTAGTGGAACCTGATCAAACTATGTTTTGTAAGTCTAGTGTTAAGTAATCAGTAATCTATTAAGTTTAGACTGCCCGTAATGCCAAGGCATGATAATGACTCTCTTTGCACTGCAAATAATTGTAAACCCTCTATGTAAACTACCTATGTAAATATACTTCCTACAATATGTCAACCACATTGTAAACTTGCAAGGAAATAAAAAAAATTGAATTTAAATATACACTTGGAAAATCCTAGAGGGATTAGTATCAAACTTGGACACGAAAATCACTCCCTATGAAAGCAAAAGACTCGGCAGGAGATACAACAATCCCCCATTGAAAAGCAGGGGTGCCACGAGTACATTGAGAGACAACACAGTAAGTGTCCGCGGCCCAAGACTGTTCAACTACCTCCCAGAATACATAAGTGGGATTACCAATAGACCCCTGGCTGTCATCAAGAAGGCACTGGACAGGCACCTAAAGTCAGTACCTGACCAACCAGGCTGTGGTTCATACGTCAGTTTGCGTGCGGCCAGCAGTAACAGCCAGGTTGATCAGACCATAATCCACCATGAGGCCTGGTCTCAGACCGAGCCGCGGGGGCATTGACCCCCGAAACCCTCTCCAGGTAAACTCCAGGTGGGAAGAGGAGCGAATGGTAGAAGGCAAGGTAAAAAATGGTAAGAGAGAAGGTGTCTTGTGAGAGTTTTCTAAAAAGCAGAAGTGATAAAAGGAGAGCTGAGTAAATGACGAATATATAAGAGTTTGAGAGAGTGATGAGAGAGATATAAAATAAGAGCAAATGAGAGTTGATGAGGTTTTGTTAACAAATTTTGAGGGAAATAAGAAAAAGCTTGCTAGTGAGACTAATAAGCTGAGAAAGCCTAGAAAAGGAATTGACTTTATAGTTAAAAACAAAAGAGGGGACTTATTGGATGGGGAGGTGGGAGTACTGGAAAGATGGAATGAATATTTTGAGGAGCTGGTAAATGTTGATGGAGAGAGGGAGGTTTAAGTTAATTTTCAAGCTGCCAAAAATTATCTGCATAACTAGGGGCTTTCTGTAACGTATGCCAATCATAGTGAATGTATTCAGATATTTGGGAATGGACGTGTCACCAGATGGGTCTATGAAAGATGAGGTGAATCATAGAATTGACGAGGGGAAAAAGGTGAGTGGTGCACTGAGGAGTCTGTGGAGACAAAGAACTTTATCCATGGAAGCAAAGAGGGAATGTATGAGAGTATAGTTATACCAACACTCTTGTATGGGTGTGAGACATGGGTTGTGAATGTTGCAACAAGGAGAAGGCTGGAGGCAGTGGAGATGTCATGTTTGAGGGCAATGTGTGGTGTGAATATAATGCAGAGAATCCGTAGTTTGGAAATTAGGATTAGGTGTGGGATTACCAAAACTGAGGAGGGGTCATTGAGGTGGTTCAGACATGTAGAGATGGTGGAACAAAATAGAATGACTTCGAGTGTATAAATCTGTAGTGGAGGGAAGGCGGGGTAGGGGTCGGCCTAGGAAAGGTTGTAAAGAGGGGGTAAATGAGGTTTTGTGTGCGAGGAGCTTGGACTTTCAGCAAGCATGTGTGAACGTGTTAGATAGGAGCGAATGGAGACTAATGGTTTTTAGGAGTTGACGTGCTGTTGGAGTGTAAGCAAGGTAACATTTATGAAGGGATTCAGGGAAATTGGCAGGCCGGACTTGAGTCCTGGAGATGGGAAGTACAGTGCCGGCACTCTGAAGGAGGGGTGTTAATGTTGCAGTTTTATAAATATAGTGTGAACGCGCCGCTGGCAAGACAGTGATAGAGTGAATGATGAAAGTTTTTCTTTTTCGGGCCACCCTGCCTTGGTGGGAGACGGCCGATATGTTAATAAAGAAAAAAAAAACAATTGTATTTTATGCTTTATAAAAAGGAAGATAATAATAATAACTAATAATAATAATAATAATAATAATAATAATAATAATAATAATAATAATAATAATAATAATAATAATAATAATAATAATAATAATCTATCACTTTGCAGATTGACATACAGAAACTTCAAACACTGTACAACTGCGCTAACCTGACGGTGGAAACTGTAGTCACCACAGAGTTACCCATTACAACTCCTCTCCCGGGTAAGTCTTTCCGAGTTGAATTCATCTAAGTTCATGACTTCTCATGACTTCACCTCACACGACTTCACCTAAGGATTCACTCAATTAGACCTGAGTTATGTAGAAATGCTCCTAAGATAATTTGCCGTCTCCCATTTATCTATCTAATTTTGACTAAGTTCACCATAATATCACCTAAATCCACCTAGGGCGAATTAAGGTAAACCTGGGTTTACCTTAATATTAACTTAAATTCGCCTAATTTTATAGAATTAGTCGCCTAAGTGTACCTTTGTTCATTTAATAATATTGTTCCTGGTTGACTACCTTTAGTTAACTGTTCAATGTTCATCTAACCTCGCATAGGATGAACGAAAGAGCGATAACTTCCATAGACACAAAAAATATTTAATAATTTACTTCGGTATTCCTAAGTTTACTTATTTATTCACTTTCATTAACCTAAGTTTGCCTGTCTGCAGAAATTCGCTTAGCCTGACCAAAATATTCGCCAAGGCTTCCCTGGGCTCATCAGAATACTTATCTAAGGCTGTATTAATGTTGGTAGAATTACCGACAATATGTTAGGTAGAAGAACACAGGTGCAACTAATGCGACATTTTATTGTGGCTTTATCAAGCCGTTGATAAAGCACGATTAAGCTCCTGGAGAGTAAGATGGCACATTAGTTGCACTTGTGTCCTTTTACCTAACTTATCTAAGTCTGCCTAGGCTCACCTTAATGTTCACGTATGTTTGCCTAGGTTCAGTGATATATTCACCTGTATACACCTAGGTTCTCTGAAACATTGATCTAGATTCACTTAATTGTTGGCTTAAGTTCGTCAGAGCTCACCTTAAGTTTCATCTATGCTAGCCAAGCTACACTAAATATTAACTTATGTCCTCCTAGGCTCACTCTATGCCTAAAGGCACTCTCAGATTTCCCAAAGATCTCTTCTGATTTAACCGGTTTCAATTTTTATTGGTCTAAACACAGTTTTATCATGTCAATGTTATGATTTCAGGACAGCTTTACACTCTCATTGCTTTGATCTAAACAGAGCTTAATCATGTCAACGACGAGATTAAACTGTTGGTAAGGAAAAATAGTCAATAACTAATGTTTTTTCTGCAAATAGATTTTTTTTCCAATACTGTATAGGGATTTCTGGTTTCCGGACGATAACTGGGAAATTCCTCTTCTGGTTGGCTGTTCCGAGGTTTCCAAATATCAGCATTGGTTTATTTTTCTCAAGGAAAGTTTGCCTTGTTATCTGGTAGTGTAAGGCGCAATTTAGTCATTTTGTCTCACAAGTTGTGAAAACTGTTGAATGTCTCTACGGTGTTGGGCTGCGACATTTCTATTCAAGAGATTGGGATAAATGTTCAAGAAATGACTTGTGAAAGTTAATTATTTTCTCGTCGGTTTCGATTCTTTAACACAGACGAATACAAATATAACACAAAATATGAGTTATGGCATTTTATTGTGAACAAGATTTTAATCTACAGTGACTTTAAGCATTGGTGAACGGATCGTCTTTACAATGTATAACTACAATGTGTGTTTTATTTACTGTTGGGATATTCTACCAATGTGTTACGTTTAACGCTGATGTATCCTATTTAGAGAGAGGTTTGAATTCTCAGTATAATTTTAGCCCTGTAAACGTTGGATGGCTATTACCTGTATCAGGTGTGGTCTTGCCTGTGTCAGGTGTGGTCTTGCCTGTGTCAGGTGTGGTCTTACCTGTGTCAGGTGTGGTCTTACCTGTGTCAGGTGTGGTCTTACCTGTGTCAGGTGTGGTCTTACCTGTGTCAGGTGTGGTCTTACCTGTGTCAGGTGTGGTCTTACCTGTGTCAGGTGTGGTCTTACCTGTGTCAGGTGGTCTTGCCTTGTCAGGTGTGGTCTTACCCTTGCCAGTGTGGTCTTGCCTGTGTCAGGTGTGGTCTTACCTGTATCAGGTGTGGTCTTACCTGTGTCAGGTGTGGTCTTACCTGTGTCAGGTGTGGTCTTACCTGTGTCAGGTGTGGTCTTGCCAACTTCTTTAAAATTCGAAAAAAATAATAAATGATGAAAACTTCATTATTATAGCGCGTTCAGGTTCACGAATTTTGCGGTGGTCCCTTAAACTCGAAATTCACATAACAGCCCATCAGCCAGTTTTTATTAATATAAATAATAGTTTTCAGGAGAAGATTGTATAACATTGAAACCCGAATGTAAATATAAACAGAATGTTGAAAATATTTAAATCATGTTGTTTTATTCTACACGTACAATATACGACTTAAGCAGATTTACAGTGACAATCTATAAAGGTACATATACTATTGATTGCACAAGATTATTATACAACGTTTCACCACAAACAAATTGTATTAAGTATACAAAGATAATTTGTAGCGAAATATTGCACAGTAAAACTTCATTACAAAAAAAGGCTCAACTAACTGTCGACGCATCGCCGTTGCTCTTGATTATTTCATATAGTTTTGTCTGAAATGATATATAACAATTATTTTAATGCTAAGAGGTTTTAATAGTACGGTGACGAGCGTGAACTCAAGTGCAAAAGCCATTTTGTACAATGTTTTTTTTTCCCTATTTTACGGTACTGAAGAGTGACCGCAAAATCTTAAACATTTCCGCACACTCGAATGACCTGAAATACATACACCGAAGGAATGACTTTCCATGATTTCAGGAATTAAAGTACTATCAACGCTCATGTAAAGGGCCGTTTTTGCATTAATAAAGCATATGTAGTAGACTGGCTTTAAACCTAAATAATATTTACATCTTATGGAAGTAAGAGAGTTCTTTCGTTTTTTAAGTAATATGGAGAAACTTAAAAATCACACGATTTGAATTTATATTCTTCTAGGGAAGCCAATACACTAAGGGAAAGCTTTGTCATGTGATCAATAGCCCTGCAGAGTAAGTCATCATTTTTCCTGTTTCTACTAACAACAAAATATATTCTAACATAAATATCTAAGAGCACGTGGTTCCACAGGCACGTGTGAAGACAACAGTGAACACTGCCCAGCCTGGGCGACGCTTGGAGAGTGCAAGATCAACCCTACCTGGATGGGAGTTAATTGTCGGCAAGCCTGTCTTCAGTGTGGTGAGTGGTGGGGGAGGTTGTGTACCTGCATACAGGTGTCTTTGTTTACATTTCCCTCTCCTGCTGTGAGTGGCTTTAATTCAGTGATGGTGCCAATGGATTATATTTGTCTCTCTCCTGTTAATAATGCTTATTTACTGCTTTTCTTGTGTATTTTAAGCACACAGTAGATGCATTACCTGGTTCTCATAGGTATGAAGGGAGTGTTCTTTTCACAGCAAGGTTAAATAAAGACAATAATAACCAAGACAACTGAGCAGATTGCTTCACACACAGACGAGTTTCAGGGTCTAGATGCAGGTTCAAATGCAGGACCATGTCTGATGTCTGACGGCCTATCCTGGATGTCGTACACTTCACTGCAGATGTCTGCATATTTAAGTTTTGGCTCTTGGTCACTTTCTTATCAGCGTAATCACTGCGCTACAACCTTCACTATGACAGATATTCACAATATTGTTCTCTTAATGTTAAACACTTAAGTGGATACCTAATGTTTGCGTTGATGGGCACCAAGGCTGCCTGCTGAAGTCTTACTCTAAATTGCAGGTTTCAAATTAACTAAATTGTGTGTGTGTGTGTGTGTGTGTGTGTGTGTGTGTGTGTGTGTGTGTGTGTATTTCCATATTGTCCTAGGCACATGTCGATTAGACACTAGGCCTGTTGTATATGCGTGCGTGTATGTGTGTACTCACCTAGTTGTGGTTGCAGGGGTCGAGTCACAGCTCCTGGTCCAGCCTCTTCACTGGTCGCTACTAGGTCACTCTTCCTGCTCCATGAGCTTTATCATACGTGTGTGTGTTGATAAGTCTTATAATAACATCACTTGGGTGTATTACAGGTAAAGACTGTCACGACAACAACCCATACTGCAGTTACTGGGCCGAGGCGGGGGAGTGCACCAACAACCCCACCTACATGACCATCTTCTGCAAGCTCTCCTGCGGAATCTGCCACGATTCAGGTCAGCGGTGAGCAACTTTGCACTCATACTCTCGTTATGCATATTAAGCGATTTGAAATGTTGCTGGTGACGGACCTTTTAAAGTAAGAGTCAGACCTCTTCTTTAGATATGACCAAATTACCTCCATTTCACAGACGCTGTTTGACTTTTACGAGGTTTGCTGTTTCCTATGGTGATAATAATAACTAGATATATTTCGGTGGTCGGTTCGCGATCCAAGAAAAGAATCCCCGTATTCCATAATCCCAGTCCCCTGTGTCCCAGTTCACGCGACTGGAATAGTGCAGAGTGCGGATTAAGATGATAATGCAGTTGAATATTGGCAATGAAGATTTGAATCGAATCAGAAGAGGCAGTCACAAATCATATGGAAACTAATATCTAAATTTCTTAAATAATAATAGTAAATTAGGACACACTTGATTCCTGAAGATGGGAAGTACAGTGCTGGCAGTTTTATAACTGTAGTGTAAGCGCGCATCTGGCAAGACAGTAATGGAGTGAATGATGATGAAAGTTTTTCTTTTTCGGGCCACCCTGCCTTGGTGGGAAACGGCTGATGTGTTAATAAAAAAAATATATATAAATAGGACACACAACCCTTAGTTAAATGAAACAAATCAAAGAGACCAAAAAGATCAATATTCTAAAATATACAAGCACAACAAGCTTTAAACAGCTCAAAGATTACACAGTCAAGTTATCAGTAATGAAGAGTTAATCAGATGCGACATTTCAATTTTTTCAATTTCTTCCAAAAAATAATGATACCTACACTGGCTAAAATGAATCCATTTTTTTTTCTAAGATCAACCAGCTTTCAAAAAAGTACTTGAGTTTGTTGTATGTAAACTTAGTGTACATAATATACAGAATTATTAACACTGGTCTTGAGAACACACAAGTAATAGGTACGTAAAAAACATTAAGCTGATTTAATCTTTGATAACCATACAGTCAAACTGACTTATATTTGAAAACAAGAGACGTTCTCCAGTTATTTCACAAAAATCATTGTGATGGCTAAAACTGGCAGATGATAACTTACACAACCTAACATCAAGAAATTCGCGACTTTGAGGTTAACACATCATCACCAAAAGTTTAAAGCCGACCAGAAGATGCATTTCCCAGGTACTGCACAGAGTATAGCAAATTTTGTGCCCACACAGCGGAAAATCATGAACCGTTCTGTTTATTTCCCACAATGCATCAACCATTGAAGACTGATGCCGTTTATAATTGTTATTGTAATCAGAGGAAAGAGTTAAACCCGTAGAGGTTTTATAGCGCCTGTTGTATGCGAGACATTTAAATTCTATCCTTGCAATAGGAAGATAAATCCAGTTCCTTGGATCAAGAGCCCCCTCACCAGCATCACTGCAGAATAATGCAATAATGTAAAATAATACTGTACCATTGCAAGATTAAAAGTGGCATTTACATATTCCATTCAATATACCAACCTTGAACCTTCTTCTATAAAGTATACAACAGTGTAGAAATTCTGACGCTGATCAGAGGCGTCAGTCCTTCACTTATCACACCGAAACAAAATTTGGGACTGTCCTTTGTAATATTATGTAGAGGGCAGCCACACGTGCACACACGTGCACACACGCCCCCGGTGGCCCAGTGGGTAAAGCTCTCGCTTCACGCACGGAGGGGCCGGGTTCAATTCCCGGTGGGGCAGAAACATTTCGAAGTGTTTCCTTACACACACACACACACACATACATACAACAGGGCTAGTGTCTAATTGACATGTGCCTAGGACAAAATGGTAACTAACGTGCACACACTCCCTACACACCGGAACTGCGTTCTCCCAAGTCCCTCCAGGATGAGGGAATGTTTACCTCAAATTCCTTCTCATCTTCCATAGTTCTTTCTGCATTGGACTGAAGAAGCCACTGGCTGACGAAACGTTTCCACAATGAGGAGCCTTGTACTTCACAGTCTACTTAAACAACGTAAATGACGGATTAAATAACGACATTAGTAAGTTTGGCAATGGCACTGAAATAAGCGGTCAAATAATTTCTGATGTGGACACTAGAAGGTTACTGGACACTAGGATTACTGGATACTAGAAGGTTACTGGACACTAGAAGATTACTGGACACTAGAAGGTTACTGGACACTAAGATTACTGGATACTAGAAGGTTACTGGACACTAAAAGGTTACTGGACACTAGGTTACTGGACACTAGAAGGTTACTGGACACTAAGATTACTGGATACTAGAAGGTTACTGGACACTAAAAGGTTACTGGACACTAGAAGGTTACTGGACACTAGAAGGTTACTGGACACTAAGATTACTGGATACTAGAAGGTTACTGGACACTAAAAGGTTACTGGGCACTAGAAGGTTACTGGACACTAGAAGGTTACTGGACACTAGAAGGTTACTGGACACTAGAAGGTTACTGGACACTAGAAGGTTACTGGACACTAGAAGGTTACTGGACACTAGAAGGTTACTGGACACTAGAAGGTTACTGGACAATAGAAGGTTACTGGACACTAGAAGATTACTGGATGACCTGGACAGGATGATGGTGCGGTGTTTCTTGGTCAACTGACTCAATGCGAAATAGATGGAAGAGTTCTGGTTAGCAGAAATTTAAAGCCAAGAAAAAGTGCATAACTTTTCACAATAATGCTAATAGAATTCCTGGCTTCGTATCAGGAATTATAAATAATAGAAGACCTAAGGTTATATTCAGCTTTATAAATCTTTGGTTTGACCTCATTAAGATTATCATGCTCAGTTCTGGTCTCCATGTTGCAGGATGGACTTAATGTGCTCAATATTGCACAGAGGGATGAGCAATATATAATAAAGGCACCAGCACTCTCTAGAAAGGTGAAGAATTAGGGGAAATGTAATGGAAGTGTGCAAATGGAAAACAGGAATAAACAATAGGAAATGAAAAGATATTCAAAGTATCTAACGAAGACAGAGTTCGCAGTAATGGATTCGAGTAAGAGAAATTTAGATTTAGATTGAATGTAGAGAAGCACTGGTTAGAAATAGTTGTAGATAAGTGAAACAACCTTCCAGGTCAGCCATTTTTACGGTATCGGTTAAAAAACAGCCGATACCAGCCGATACTTTATAAATATTAATAATACGTGCATGCTTAAAAATATCAACATTAACGCTAATTTACTATTGTGAGAGTTGCTCATACACTCATACACACACACACAATAGAGTAAACAAATCAGGTAATGAATTGGGATTGAACCAGTGGCAAGTGAGTCGTAAATCTCACAGGCCAATGTGTTAACGCACTGGCTTGGAGTTTTAGGACTCACCATGGCTTCAAGTCCCAACCGTTCCCTGATTTGTTTGCAATCGTGTTAATTCGATTTCGTGAGTCCTGGTGACAAAGACACACACAAAAAAAAAAAAACCCACTATCGACAAGTGCCTTTGACAACCAGTAACTGACCTTCCTGTGTTATTTAATACCCATTATACAATAACCATTCCATTATGTAGTGAAAATTGTCATAATTAATTTTAGAAATAAAGAATATAGGAAAAGTATCGGTATAGACCGAAAACTGGGAATCGTTGTCGGTATCGGCCAAAATTTTGATATCAATCCATCCAGTAAAGAGCAACACTGAGCAGCATTTTTGAATTTAGTCATGACAAAAAGATGCAGTATTTGAAAATTATGTTGTAAGGTGTATTGCATTCTTGTGGAAGAAACTGCATGAAAAAAAAAATGTACATGGTTTATTCAGAATTTCTCTTTCTGAACGAAATAAGAAACGTCAAGGGAAACATGTCTAGTGTTCTCAGTGGACACAAAATGTCTTGTGACTCTCTAACCCACGGGCCCATACAGTCCAACAAGAATCACGCACCCAGCAGAGCTAGGTGTTGTACCGTGATCCGAGGACATACGATGGTGTGGGTGCCTCAGAGTTAATTTTATTCTAATCCCGTTTGGTATACTAACCTTCACAAGCACGGGTTCGATATCCCGGCTAGCCGCAGTGTTGTTATATATATATATATATATATATATATATATATATATATATATATATATATATATATATATATATATATATATATATATATATATATATATACGTATATATATATATACCACAATACCACGAGAGCGTGGTATTGAATCAATAACAACACTGCGACTAGCCGAGAACTCGAACCCATGTCGTTTTGGCCCGCCTCATGGTGAGCGAAAACCACATGACACTCTAACCCACAGGACCACGCACTCCTACATACAAATACACATATTATAAATCTGAGAGAAGAGTAATAATAGTAGTAATTTTTTGAAATGTGTCTTGTAACTTCAACACGTCAAATCTTCCCACTTCCGACTGTTTATTACAGTTATTATAGATATATTAATGACAAAATAATAAGATAATATCTCTGTAAAAACTTGCATCGCGTTGCAGTCCGTGGCTCTGCTAACCTTCCTAAACTCAGCAATATTTGCCATGGTTCATCTCTCAGTATTGTGCATCTTCATGCTTGTATTTATTTTCCCTAATATGGCTTTCATATATTTTAGTGAAAACGAACGTAGGAAACAGACTTTAAAATATAACAATATAAATTATATTTATTTTAAAATCAGTTATTGGAAAATCATAACTATATTTAAGAAAAAAAAATATTTACGTTTCAGTAACGACAGGACATAAATCTGTGATAAATAATTAACATAATTTTCTTTTCTTTTCAAGCGGTTGCGGAAAGTTGTGAGGATAAACACAAATATTGTGCTGTTTGGTATGAGTCTGGACAGTGTCGCACCAACCCTAACTATATGTTAATCTATTGCAACAAGTCATGCAAACAGTGTTGAAGCTGATGGATTAGACACATGTGCAACATTTGGGTATCTTTACTTAGAGAAGTTTTGCCTTCCAGTGGCTTTATCAATACATTACAAGGACGTACATGAAGACAGTAGAAATATTTACAGCAGACGGTGGAAGACGACGTGATCACACCCTCAGCCTGGGAGCATCTGAAGCACAGGCAGGAAGACTGGTGCATTTACACAGGAGTCAGAGGACCCACAGTACCGGATTCAATGCTACTGACATACAACAGTGTTGAAGCTGTAGCCTCCAGGCAATGAAGGTTAACCAAAACTACATATATTTGTTATTCATGGAATCTAAGCGAGATATCCCTTTCTCCGATTACACAAGATTACACAAACCGGCGAGTTATGCCTAAATTTATTTTTGTCACCAGTCTGCAAAAATTAATCTTAACATAACGATAAAAATATGTAAAGAAAAAAATTAAAGTATTCTTAAATAAATTTTAATATCTCTGATATATATATATATATATATATATAAATATATATATATATATATATATATATATATAAATATATATATATATATATATATATATATATATATATATATATATATATATATATATATATATATATATATATATATATATATATATATATATATATATATATATATATATATATATATATATATATATATATATATATATATATATATATATATATACTCTTCAATAGCATCAAATGAGTTAATGAAACAAATTCTTCGGACAACCTCAGTGATTCAGCAGGCATACAGGACCCATCACTGAATGGGAGACTCTTGCTGCTCCAGCACCAAAACCTAGTGCAGCACTGGCCTACAAACAGTCAAGTTGGGATGGCCAACATCGCTGAAGAGGTGCTTGGCAAGATGCTTAGGGCTGTAACATCAGACAGGGAGACTGCCCATCTCCAAGCTGTGAGTGCACATCCTTCCGGGGACTTCCTCCAAACTGTTGCCATTTCGGCAATGGGAACACACCTCGACCCTAAGACACTCCGTATTGCAGTGGCTCTGCGCCTTGCTGCCCCTATTCACACGGAATATACGTATATTTGCGGCGATGCGAAAGCCGACCAATATGGTCTACATGGTCTTAACTGTTCTAAAACCAAGGGTTGGCATGCAAGACACAATGAGGTCAACGACATCATAAAGAGAACCCTTGCTACAGCTGGATGCCCAGCCGGGAGAGAGCCTCTATCACTAGCAGCCAACAATGCCCACATCCTAGCAAACTGCCCCGATGGAATCACCATCTGTCCTTGGAAGAATGGCAAGCTCTTAGCATGGGATTATACCTGTGTGTCGACGCTGGCTGACACCTATATCCATCACAGTGTCGGGCGACAGGGAGGAGCTGCTGACCACAGAGAGGAGTACAAGATCGGCAAGTACAGGGACATAAGCCAACAGTATCAATTTGTCCCAGTGGGATCAGAGACCTTGGGATCAGGGGGAAAAAATGCAACAAGTTTCCTTAAAGAACTGGGTTCCAGACTCATCGACACCACCAGGGACCCAAGGGCAGCCACTTTCATGTTCCAGCGTCTCAGTGTGGCCATCCAGAGGGGAAATGCATGCTGCATACTGGGCTCACTTCCGGCTAGAGGAGATTCATAATCTTTGATATATTGTACCAATGTATACATGTTTATGTTTTCTGTCAATGTATTCTGTCTATTAATGAAGTTCACATAGAATTTAGAATATAGGGGGTGGTAGGAGAAGAAAATATTCAAACACTTCCGGGAAGAACCTTTGATTTCCCTGAGGTACGTTTGTCTTCTCTGAGGATGAGGGTCCCCTGTAATGTTCTAAAGGTGGTACCTCCATATATATATATATATATATATATATATAATATATATATATATATATATATATATATATATATATCATTATATATATATATATATATATATATATATATATATATATATATATATATATATATATATATATATATATATATCACTATATATATATATATATATATATCTATATACGTAAAGCTTTACGTATTTGTAGTCCAGAGTTCATAGATGAAGAAATCTCTAAAATTTATGAAATAGCTAATGATTTAAAATACCCTAGAAACATAATTGATAAATCTTTTAAAATAGCTAGGAATACTTTTTACAATCCCAAAAGGGACAACCAACCTTATTCAACCAAAAATATGTTGGTTCTCCTTACTATGAAAACTTGGTTGATATGCCTTCCTTTCTTAAGAATTTTAATATCAAAGTTGTATTTAAAAATCTTGATACAGTAAAAAGACTTTTGATAAAAATTCCCCCAAAATGCTGACGGATGTGTCTATAAGATTCCTGTAAAATATGCGATAAAGTTTATTATGGTCAAACTGGTAAAAGTCTTGAACTAAGATTAAAACAACATAAATATAGCATTAGAACTGGACAAGATTCTAATGCTCTATTTATTCATGTGAAGACTTTAACCATCCAATTGATTTTCAAAATGCTGAGAAGGTTGTATCAAGCAAGTCCATGGTTGAGAGGAATATAATAGAATCATGTTTCATTAAAAGCAGTTTTGAAAATAATATGAATATTTCTTTTGGTTTATATAAATTGGATTCTTTTATAATTAATAAAATTTGGGAAGAATTTAATGATAAATTGGACTAATCTTAATTCTTGGGAAGAGTTTCAGGTCCTTTCTTATGTTCCTCTTCACAGAGTCGTGCGATGTTACGCTACTGTGAGGTGTTGTCTTTGTTAGTGTGATGTGACAGTGAGGTGTAGTCTTGCCCCTTATATAAGTCCTCTTGTCATGTTTCCTTTTATAGTTCCTTGATAATGTGAGTAGTCACGAAAGCGCTTGTAATTCCTCTATTTTTTCATAGTGGTTGTCTTGCATATATATATATATATATATATATATATATATATATATATATATATATATATATATATATATATATATATATATATATATATAACAACACTGCGAGTAGCCTAGGATTCGAACCCATGCTGCTTTGGCCCGCCTCATGGTGAGCGAAAACACATGACGCTCTAACCCACAGGACCACACAATCGCTCACCATGAGGCGGGCCAAAGCAGCATGGGTTCGAATCCTTGGCTAGTCGCAATGTTGTTATTGATCAATACCACTCGTTCGTTGTTACAATACTCTAATCTGTCGATTAGAGTAAAAATTTGTTTATGCAATATATCAGCGAAAATCAATCTGAACATAATGAAAAATATATATCATATATTTTAAGTAATGCTAAATAAATTTATTCTGATCTATGATATGATATATGTACGTGTAATAGAATATGGTTTAAAAACTTACATTGGGTTTGGTGAGGTTTCTAAGTTACCTTTGGTAACAAAATAATTATTTTTACACCATATTCAATATTTTTTTATGAGAAAAATTTTGGGAAAAGTTTATTTTTTTCGGCAAATTGATCTAATTGACTTATTAGGCTTCTTAGATACGTCATACCTACGGTTCGGAGTATCAAACTCAATCTTCAGTGCTAAAACAATTTTGGACAGTCATCACGCAAAATAGCTGGTCCTTAACGAATATACACATTTTTTTTAAATTGACCATTTTAGTCTCAGGTATATACCAGATATTCTGGTTTGTAACTGTACTTCGTTACTTTACTTCGTTACTGTACTTCGTTACTCTACTTCGTTACTGTACTTCGTTACTGTACTTCGTTACTGTACTTCGTTACTGTACTTCGTTACTGTACTTCGATACTGTACTTCGTTACTTTACTTCGTTACTCTACTTCGTTACTGTACTTCGTTACTGTACTTCGTTACTGTACTTCGTTACTGTACTTCGTTACTGTACTTCGTTACTGTACTTCGTTACTGTACTTCGTTACTGTACTTCGTTACTGTACCACTGATGATAAAGTTTGACACTCCGAAACGTTTGGATGATTGATAAAAATGCTTGATGTTTCTGTAACTTGTTCGTCAAAAAACATGTTATCCTGACAGCTCAGTTATACGTCACGTGACCTACTACCTGTCTGGACCATGATTCAAATCCCCTGAAAATTCGATTTACTGTGGTACCCCGGATTTCGTCAATAATTCGTTCCAGAAGGCTGTTCGAGTGCCGTTACCGAACGAATTTGTTCCCATAAGGACGAATGTAAATTAGATTAGACCGTTTCATACCCCCAAAAATACACTTACAAAATCACTTACAAAAATACACTTACATAACTGTTCGAGTTGGGAGCTGTACGAACTCCGGGGGTTCACTGTATATATTTTTAGAATATGATTGTCTTAATTTTGCTGGTGAACCTATGGCACTCGTGCCATGTTTGACAGCATCACGTCCTGGAAAGCTATAAATACATGTTTAAAATAAATTAGATTATCTGGACTTGTTGTAACGTGTGAGGTCAAAATTAATGTCTCTGAAACAGCTTAAAATATGTTTTGCGTAAAATCAATAAATCGGCTATTACATAATCCATTATTATATGCCTGGAGAGCGCTTAAACCGTAAGTCACACAGTGCCTGGGCAGTGGGACAGAACTGACCCAAGAAAGAGAAGCATAGCTTCAAATTCTCTGACCAGGTTCTCCCTCAGCATCAAAGCAACACCTTCCTTGAAAACCCGTATGGACAGCAAATGCTAATAAATTTTTTAATAAAATCAGCATATAAGTTTGCTGAATATTACTAAGGATCTGTGAAATCATTTATAGAACGATCAAGATTTGAGCAAATCCTCTGCTTGCCGATGATGGCCACTGATTGGTTTGTTAAGGTTTGTCAGGAAACTGGACAACTGTTTCCAGACGCGAGTCTTAGTCATATGACCCGCCGCTGGACTTTTGTTCATCTGACGGAGACCTTCCGCTGGCTGACCGTCCACCCCTTTAAAAATTAGGGGCATAAGTTATATTGACCACCGAAACACTGTATGTAATTATACCTAAACAAACTTACTTGATTATCATTATCATTATGCTTGTGCAGGCATGTTGCTCCCAGGATTTGGAACGACTTTCCCTTTCCTTGGATCAAAGCTGAGTATATCACACTTCCTTAGGACTTACAGGTTTTAGCACTTCCGTAACCATATAAAAATAGTTATAATAATCCTACAGGTGTGAAGCCTGCACTCTAACGGGGGGACAAGTATTTAGGTTGAGGATGGCACAGTTAGTAAGTAAGTAAGTTAGTTTATTCAGGTATACACAAATACAGTTACATAGATTATCATACATAGCAGTATATGTGTAGAGCACCTAGGATAACCCAAAAAAGTCAGATAAAGTGATTTATTTCCATTTGGGTCCTTTTCGGGACCCCAATGGGTTATCCTAGGTTTTCTACACATATGCTGCTATGTATGATAATCTATGTAAATGTATTTGTGTATACAATAAACTTACTTACTTACTTACTTATTCGGAGGGCCATCTATACTGTGTTGTAAGCACGTGTTGAACAAGACAGCAATTCAATGAATGACAGTCAGTGCGATTGTTCTTTTTAATTGGGTCACCCTACCTCGGTCAGAGACGGGTGGTGGGTCACAAAAATATTGTATTTTATGCTTGTGCAATTTATGTAAGACAGCCAGCAAAATATATCCGTTTTCTGCAAATTTTAGAATTAGAAAACATAATTTAATGACTAACTATAAAAGATTTAACAGTTATTTTTTAACTATATTTTACTGGAAAAATGAGAAATGGAGAAGCATGGATAATGAACCTCTGATAATAATAATAATAATAATAATAATAATAATAATAATAATAATAATAATAATAATAATAATAATAACACCTCATTTATACCTAACTATGTATCATTGTATCATGTCTACCTAACTATGTATCATTGTACCATGACTAAATAAACTATTATTATTATAATAATAATAATTGTGGAAACTTTTTTAGTCACTAAAAGTTCCACAGGGTAAGTGAGCCGTAAGAGCCTTACACACCGTGGATCGGCCCTCGGAGTTTATAAACCCACACACCCAACAAAACATACGCACACTCCAGCTGATGACGGTGACTATTGTGTATATATTTAATTGATAGATTTATCCACCTAGGAACACCTAGGCAAGTTTGTACAGCTAGAGACTAATAGTAGGATTATTAAGGCAACGTTAGGTATTAATACTGTAGCTCTAGCACCCTAATATAGGTAGTTATAGGCCTGAATAGGCAAGCATTAGGTTATGTTAGCTAGAGACAACTGGCAGCCCACACTTGAATCTAGGCAGTGTGGCGTGACCTACGTTCTTTCCAGACCAGACTCCACACGAACCAGACGTGCTGAAATTAGGCAGCACCCCCCACGTGACCCAACATCTGTCCTGGGGCCCTGGAGGAGATCCCGAAGTACCGTGGAAATCTGCCTCCATCCAGACCCATTACAGTAAGACTAGGCTTTCTTTCTCTCAGTATCTGTCCAGTTTTCTGGGGGAAACGTTAGTGAAGTTATCTGTGGGTCTTAAGCAGACGGAAACCTTTGTGTTGGTATGTACCAGCGTCGTCTCTTAAGTTCAGTCTGGAAGCTAGTGTTACTTACTGCAAAATTACTCAAGGACATCCTAGTAACCAGGGAACTCTGAGGTGCAGGCAGGACACTAATTACCCCATCTTTGCAGACAAAGTTTCTCCACTGCACATGGTGTTAGGAGGGGTTATATAAGGAAGACCAGGACATATACCCACCCTTTTCTTTCAAGTAAGTAATCTCCCTTCCAGTATTGTGTAGGCAGCGTGGGATTCCCCTTACTGCAATTAGATAGAAATTTGTACCATAGCCACTTGTAAGTCTGAGAGAAGTGTCTCAGAGTGTCGGTGTCAACAGTGCTTGTCCAGAGTGCAACTTACAAGAGGCCAATCCAAACAAGTTTCTACAGTGGTCCTTCGATAACCGAGATGTGGGATAGCTAGTTTAGCAGACACATTAGTCTTAATTAGCTAGACCACAGTTAATGTACCAGTCATTTTCGAAGCTAGGTTAGTTATC
>WNWK01013598.1:0-54676 GCA_009830355.1 Cherax destructor
CATTGGATAAAATTTGTTTGCTTCCTGCTCCCCAGGTGCTGTATAACCCCTATGGGTTTAACTTTTTCCCAGTATGTGAAGATTTACAGTGCTGACCCTCTGTATGTCTCACACATGGAGACATGTATGTTTACTGTATGTCTTAATTCTGCTCTTCAAAATTTGTCTAATTTATAGCCTGTAACTTGCTTTGGACTGTGGCAAATGAACTATACCTCATGCTATCTCTGCTGCTGCTGCTGATACTACCATTCCTGCTAATGCTGCCACAGCTGCTGTTATAAAACAAAGTCTTTTGTAATGATGCTACCCTTCATACAGACTGCCTCCACTTTTCTCATCACTAAGAACTCCATCCTCCCTGTTCTTCCTTTCCATTGATGTTCTCTCGTTTTCACAATGCCCTCTCTGCTATTTTTACCCCGAGTTTCTAACTGCTCCCAACTCGACCAATTATGTAAGTAAGTGCTTTTGTAAGTGTATTTTTGGGGGTCTGAAACGGACTAATCTAATTTACATTATTCCTTATGGGAACAAATTCGTTTGGTAACAGCATTTGAACAGCCTTCTGGAACGAAGAAAGTTTGAAACTCAGGGTACCACTGTATAACTACTATGGGCTCCTCCTGTGATGGTCTGCGCTCAACACTTTCACCTCTCTCTCTCAACCATCACTTTCACCTCTGCTGAGCAACACTTTACAAGTCATACAGATTAAGCACTTTTCATGAATGTGATTTAGTTCACGGCCTGTTTTATAGCTTGCTGGCTTTTATAGTGCTTGGGTGAGTGGGGCGAGACAGCTTGCAGCAGTCTAGTTGTGTATTTAGCTAGGGTGCCTCTTCAATGGGGGCTCCTTGCAGTTATGAAGAGGCTTTTGGTCTGAGGAATTTGACCTTTCTCTCTTCCTCCAACTGAACATAATTACCCCCCATTCCTCTCTTTACTACCCCATCCTTCCCTCTCCATCCTTTCCTGCTTTTGGCCTTTGGGGGTCGTTTCCTCTGAAATTCTAGCTCCTATGCTGGGGAAAGGGTGTTTTTGTCCATCCCATTCTGTTGAGGTACTTGGTGGTGGTGTAGTTTGCCGTGGAATCTGAATCATTTGGGGATGTCCTGACTTCCCTCCAGAGTTCCAGAGAGCAATTTATGATGTCCTTCGGGTGACAGGTGTATCTCTGGAGGCTACCTGTCGGTTCCAGGAAGTGGTGGCTGAAGGAGGTATGCCTTGTGGTGGGTTTCCGACCGCCCTCTCTTCTGTCTGCCAAAGTGGCTCAGTAGATGGGAGGTTGCTATCCTGGATTGCCGGTTTACTGGTGTGAAGGGTAGGGTAGGGCATGGGTTCCACTCCACATCTGCACTAGGTATCTCCTAGGAGCTACCCTCCACTATCTGTTTGTTTGTTTTTCTGTTTTTTCTTGAAAAAAAAAAAAGACCTATCCATGGAGCCCCATGCCCATGAAATGCCTCCTCCTGGACCTCTTTCTCCAGCATCGCCCTCACTATCAGACCTTTCACACCCCTGGTACTTCAGGTAACATTTTGTTGCCTGCCTCTGGTACCGAGGTTCTGCAGACTCTTGATATGGCCAACCTCCGCACATCCACGGCAATTAATGGATGACGCTGTCTTGGTTACCTCTCGCCTTTCCCAGAAAAGATCAACTTGACACTTTCTTCCCTTACATTCTACGTTTCAAGGTACACGATGGACTAAGTTTTTCACTCTACAACTGACATCTCCCTCTGACTATCTTTCTGATCATAATATCAGCAAGGCACTCCTGTAGTATGTTGGTCAAAATATTTCATTTCATGCTCTTAACCCTTTGACTGTTGCAAGCCCCAATCCTGAGTGCTCTCTTGTTGTCGCAAAATATTGGAAAAAAAAAAAAAATCTTATCAAAATGTTAAGATTATTTTTCTGATTGATTTCATCCTAAAAAAATTTTTTTTTTGCGATCAATACTTACTGAAATATGGAGGCGTAAAGTTGGCAGAAAATGAGCTGCATATGGCAACAGCGGCGCATGCCACTCACAGGTACACTTATATTTACAGTGGACCCGCGCCTAACGAGCACCCCGGAAATCGTACAATTATGTAAGTATAATATTGTAAGTGCTTGTGGAAGTGTATTTTTGGGGGTCTGAAATAGACTAACCTAAGTGACATTATTTCTTAAGGAAGTAAATTCGTTCGGTAATGACACTTGAGCAGGCTTCTGGAATGAATTTTGCTCGTTAGGCGGGGGTCCACTGTACTCCCATTCGAAGGTTTCTTGTATTTTCCAATATTTTTTTTTTTCCAACTAACTTATGTGGCCTGTGAGACCAAAGTAAGGTGCTGTGTACATATATACACTCATATGCAACACAATAACTGCACAAACATTATTATCATTATATTGTTTACAGAACTTGTTTACACAAACCAACAATGCAAAAATTTTTTTATTACTATTGTTCTATAATATACTATATACACATATATAATGACTGGACACTTTCCATCAACTTCCCTTAGCACTGACTGTGGTGGTGTGTGTGTGTGTGTGTGTGTGTGTGTGTGTGTGGACATCTAAATTTGCTGAGTCAGGGTAAGGCAGCTGTCAAAATGACATATTATACCATTACTCACCACCCTCACTGCTGTCAACCTGTCAACACAAAAGGGGACCCATGTCTTCTTCCCCACAACCTGCTTCCTTCATTCCTTCCTTCGTTTCTTGCTTATTTCCTTCCTTCCTCTCTTCAATTCCTTCCTTCCTCTCATCTCTCCCTTCCTGCCTTCCTTTCTTCATTCATTCCTTCCTTTTTTTCTTCCTTTCTTACTTTTTTTGTTCCTTCCTCTCATCTCTCCTTCCTTTCTTCTTTCTTCCTTCCTCTCATCTCTTCTTTCCTTCCTTTCATCCCTTCTTTCCTTCCTCTCATCTCTTCTTTCTTTCCTTCCTTCCTCTCATCTCTTCCTTCCTTCCTTTCTTTCTTCCTTCCTTCTGGTATCCTGGGCATTGCTTTCGATCACAAACTCCTCAAAACCATGAAATTCATCTTCAGACACACTTCCATCTGTGTTAGAGGTATCACTGGGGAAGAGAAGAGTCCCAGGTATTTCTTACCGCTAGGCATGCTGAACATGAACTACTGAAATGGCTTTCCCATAATGCACCACTGGCTGCCCGATTTTTTTATACTGCGCACACTGACCACACAGACCCATTCTCTCACATGTGGGCCTACCAGCTTTCTCCCACTTGATTTGAGGCCGCTAGAATTTAGGCGTATAGATACGTCCGAAACAGTGGCTCGTAAGACGTATATATACGACCAAAACAGTCAAAGGGTTAAGAGTAGTGCATGCATCATCATGGTATGAAATGCTGGCCAGGCTTACAATCTCTCTTCTTACCTCCATTGATGATACTCCAGTTACGATTCATAAACACATCTCTCAGCATGTGCAGTGGAACTGTAATTCTTCCACACACGATTGTTTAATGTGATTTCCAGACATGCATTGCTGACATTTTGTAACAACTTGTGCTCCAAGACCTCTCAATCCTTGAAGTGGACACTTATGTACTACCTGACCGCGGGCAGAAACACTTTCCCTGCAATGTAGCTCGCTATCTTTTGACTGCTGAGAACTTGCATCCTTTGTTTATATTGCAGGCATCTGCAAGTTCGAGAGTTGATCCCTACACCACAACAGTGTAGAAACTGCTGGCATTTTGACCATCCAGTGAAATATTGCAGGTCCATGGCAGAATGCCTGGTCTGAGGTGCTGCCAATCATATCAATACATCCTGCAGCCTACCTACCTCTTGCCTTAATTGTAATTAGGCTCATCTGGCTTATTCTCACCATTGCCAAGTTTACTAAAAGAACAAGAAATTTGTTGTCTTAAAGAAAAAGAAGGTTTCATGTACGCCATGGCAGTCTTTCATCTTTGTCTCCAAGGGAGACTTCCATGACTTTTATTCTAGAGTTACTAAGAGGCCTGCAACCTCGGTGGTACCTACTTCCAAAATCTCCTCTGTTCTCACAACTTCCAGAATCACTTTTGTATCTAAGTCTTTTGCAGTCCTGGACTCTGAGGTTCCTACCTCGTCACCTCATACTGTCCTTGAATCTTCATCTTCTCACTTGCATGTTTCTATGTCTACAAGACCTCCAACAACTACACGTTCCCTTCACCTCTCCTTTTCCAAAGTCTAAAACATCCCCAAAGTTCAAATCTCCTTTAACCCCTCCTTCATTTATCCTCCCCAAACATTTTTCCTTTCCAGTCTTTGTGCCTAGTTTTTACCTCTTAACTGGTTCTGTTATGAGTGTGGAGGTTCATCTTACCCCCTCATACAGTACCCTCCTCTCCTGTCCCCTCCCAAGTTTCTTCCTTCTTTGGCTACTTCTTTTGTCTCTCTGATCTTTACTCACCCTCCCCTTTCTATCTCTGATGTCGTACTACCTGCAACTTCCTTGTCCTTTGAAACATTTGAAGCAATCTCTGAATATATCGAGGAGACAAAGCTCTTAATGGATACCGATCCACCTAGCATCGCTCCTCCTCCTCACTCTTCTAAACCATCTATACACCTCTTTTTTTAGCAGTGTTCCAATCCTTCATTGCTTACTCGTTTTCCGCTACCTCCACATGTGGACTTCACTAATTTTCTTAGTCCATAGACACCTACTGCTTTATGTTACCCATATACTTCCCTTCGCAAATCATGACTTATTTACAGTGGAATATTTGAGGCCTCGGGTAATCAGGGTGAGCTTCAGGTGTTGCTCTCCCAGTTTTCCCCCGTTTGCATTTGTCTACAAGAACCCAAATTACACTTCGCTGTTTTCCATACCATCTCAGGCTATGTTTTATTGCATTCATCGGATCCTTTTCCTGATGGAACTTTTAATGAAAGTGAACTTGTACGCACCAGTATACCATGCCATCAGATCTTTGTTCATACTTCACCGCATTACAATGCAGCCCGCATCAGCTTGAACAAGTGGTGTAGTTTGTTCTTTGTACCTCTCTCCTTCTTGTTGCATTTCTGGTTTCTTCCTTACCACCACCTCTTCTGTTATTAGGTGATTTTAACCCTTAACCTTTTCAGGGTTTCGGCTGTACTAGTACTGCCGAAAAATGATGACATGAAACTTAACTCTTCCAATGTTGTTGGAGTTATATAGGGTTACTGACAACACCGCTGTGAGTCTGGCGGCCATCACTATTTAAGGTGTATCTTTCAGTGGCCCTTATACACCCAACAACAAACACCACAACGCAAGTCCTCGCATTCGTAATGATGTTTTATTCATTCTAGAGTATATGTCATGTTTCTATGTTATTAATATTGTTTATTATGTCATACTAGATGAATTGTGATAGATAAATAAGCCATAGAGTATATATTAGTGTCATTTTGAAGGACTATCTTGTCCTGTCCACAAACACACCCCTGTCGCCGACACAATTCCAAACATTCGCCAGAAACAGAACTCTCTGGAACACTTTTTTGAGCAACAGAGGTCCAGTGACTCTCAAGCTGATCCTAGTGGCATAAAAAAACAAAGAAGGGAAGTAACCCAGGAAGAGGACTTGGTACCTGAAGTGTTAATGGAAGGGAATTCCCCTTCCAAACACTAGCAACTACTCCTTCCTCTCCCCTCCTTCCATCTTCCACACATCAACAACTCTTCAATAAAGGTAAGTGTCAAGTTATTACTGTTTTATGTACTTTATATATCATTCTTTTCTGTGTAATTTAATGTGGAAACAATATTTATTTTAATACTTTTGGGTGTTTGAAACGGATTAATTGAATTTCCATTATTTCTTATAGGGAAAATAGATTCGGATTAAGTTATTTTCGGTTTAAGTTAAGCCCTCTGGAACGGATTAATCATGTAATCTGGGGGTCCACTGTAGAAGACACTGAAAAATGAGGGTCATGCAGAGCCTGGGTAAACAAGTTTGACACTATGAAACAAAAAGAAAGCTAAGTCCAGAGGGTCATTCAGAGCCTGGGAAATGAATGGCAATGAGGTTTGACTCTTGGAATCAAAAGGTTAGCTCCCATAGCTTGGATCAAAAACAGATCCTCAATAATGTCAACATATTTGCAAGACTGGAAAAAAATATAAAACAGACCTGCTGCAGAGGCACTGACCCCCAGAACACCCTCCATGGATACTCTCACTTTAAATGTGATCTGTTAACTTTCTCTTAAACTTTCTGAAAAATTGCAGCAAGTTTTTGTTGAGCATATCATTATTTTCAGTTAGAACAGCTGGCCTCTCAGCCATCCTATAGGCAAGGTCATTGTTTTATAGGGAAAAGGCCTAGTCTCATTCTTAATACGTATAAACAACCTCCCACACCATCAGTTCTTGGTGTGTACACGTCTCATGTCAAAATACTCAGCCTTGTATTAATAAATATATTTTTTCTCTTCATCATCCCATCTCATCTCTGTATAGTAACCATGGCACCCAAAAGGAATGTAATTGATGTTGAAGTGTCAAGAAGTGAAAATATGAATCATGGTGTTTTGAAAAAATTAAGATTTTAGATAAACCTAAAAGTGGAGCACATGTGATGGAGACGACACAAGACTTTGGTCTGAATGAAGCATTAGTTCATATTAAAGGGAATTAAGCAAAGAGTAAGCCAGGTTGTGAACTCCCTTTTATTACTCTTCTTAACACCTCAGGTATTACTAGTATTCCTTTGTTTTTATGCCATGGTTAATATCCAGAGACAAGACAGGTGATTAAAAGGAAAATGGTGAACACAAAGAGGTGTATGAAGGGGCGAAAAATGGAGAACACAGAGGTGTGTGAAAGGGGCGATGATGTTGGGTGGAGGGGAGGGAGTGTTGTGGTGAGTGAGGTAGCAGCCAGCTGTACCAGCCAGCAGCTACCCAAGCCTGCCTCACCTCAGTGTCTCTTGAGATGGCAACCAGTGAGTGTCTTTTAATCATGGTTTTCAGTTATTAAATCCTTGTTTCTTTAAAAAAAAAATTCCAAATAAATGTGAGCTCTACATACATAGAGATACCATACACAAAGTATGAATGCATTTGGTTAAGAACTAACCAGTTGAGGAAAAAATATTAATCAGTATGAATGATACCTCAAATATAAAATCTAAGGCTCTTCACCAATCTCTGCCCCCCAAAAAATTGTGAGAATTCAATACTTGCATAAAATAACAATGTTCAGAGTATTAATACATTTGGTAAAAATCAAAGAGAAAAAGTAATTTTTATAATTCAACTGGACTGGGAGGAAAAAAAGGGAATCACTACAATAAGTGGTGAACCTTCAGAGAGAAAGGTGAAAATAGATAAAAGAAAAAAAAATGAATCATGAATAAATGGAAATGCAGAAGGTGGAGGTACAAAAGTGGTAGTCTACTGTACTTAATTCCTAAATAGGGATTAAAGTAAATTCTGTGTATATACACTGAGAAATACACCTCATGGTGTATATATCCTTGTATGATAAATGTTAACTACATTACATTATATATTTTGCACTGCATATTCAAAAATTGTACATAAAATATAACATTGGAAAGAGTTGTATCTGTGCCCTTTTTGCACAATATCATATGGTACAATCATGTCACTATTGTCATCTGATAACAAACTCTTGAGTGTTTTTTTTTATACACTGAGATTCCGTCCATATTAAAATTGTGAAAGAATTTGAAGTTTTATTTCTACCCTGATATATCATTTTAAGATGGGATATAATTATTTGTTCTTATTGGGAAATGCTAAACCCCCTAAGGGTCATACAGCATTGGGAAATGGGAAGAAATGAAGTCTGATCCAAGAAAGGGGAAGACAGATCCTATTCCTTGGATCAAAAGCTCTTTACTGGTGAAAGAATCAATTAGGAGGAAAAGTGGTTGGAGTTACAGTACAGTATAATTAGTTATACAGTGGTACCTCGAGTTACGATGGTCCCCAAAATCGCCCTTTTATGTAAGTTTATTTTTTTAAATGCTTTTGTAGGTATATTTTTGGGGGTGTAAAAGGACTAGTCTATTTTACATTATTCCTTATGGGGATAAATTCGTTTGGTAATGGCACTTGAACAGCATTCTCGAACGAAAAAATATCGTAACTCGAGGTACCACTGTATTTGTTATTGATCTTTTTATATAAAGCTCTGGTAAAGTATTACTAAATATGTAATTCTCTATTGTATTCCAAATAAGAACAATTATTTTCTTGAAAGCTCTAAACCAGTAAATGGTCTCCATCTCATTAGGTTTATGTGCTAAATATAATATTGTAACTTGTTATTTACTTGTTAATTTAATTACTGCTAAACCACTACTACCTCTGTTGATATATAAAAAATAATGTTCAATTTGAACCAACTATGATAATATGTTTAGTATTAAGTAGTCTGTAAAGCATTAGGTTTAGTCTGCCAGAAATGCCTTGGCATGATAGTGGCTTTCTTTACACTTAGCAAATCAATATTGTAATTACACATTGTAAACTATGCAAGGAAATAAACTCCTTAATCCTTAAACTGGAAAATAGGAGGTAATAATATAATCAGACAAAGCACTAAACCCAGAAGGGTCATACAGCACTGCAGGGAGTGATGTGCTGAAAGAGGAGTATATGGAGGTTAACAGAAATAAAGTTGACTGATTGATTCATTGAGGGTAAGGAGTGTGCAAGGGAAAGGGTTGGTGGTAGTTGGGAGTGCATAAGGTAAAATCAATGTTGGTGCAATTAGTTTCTGTTAATAAATAGTAGGCCACCACCCAGGGAGGTACTACCGTCATAAAAAATGAGTGTGAAACATAAGCCTGTAATTGTTTTACATGATAGTAGGATTGCTGGTCTCTTTTTCTGTCTCATAAACATGCAAGGTTGCAAGTATGTCTTGCTACTTCTACTTACACTTAGGTCACACAACACATGCATGTACAAGCATATACATACTAACCCCTCTGGGTTTTCTTCTATTTTTCTTCCTAGTTTCTTGTTCTTGTTTATTTCTGCTTATCTCCATGGGGAAGTGGAACAGAATTCTTCCTCTGTAAGTTATGCGTGTCGTAAGAGGTGACTAAATGCCGGGAGCAATGGGCTAGTAACCCCTTCTCCTGTATATATTACTAAAAACAAGGAAAAGAAAAACTTTATAAAATTGAGATGTTTGAATGTGTGTGAATGTAGTGCAGATGATAAAGAGATGATTGTTAATGTTATGAATGAAAAGAAGTTTGATGTCCTAGCCCTAAGCGAAACAAAGCTGAAGGGGGTAGGCGAGTTTCAGTGGGGAGAAATAAATGGGATTAAGTCAGGAGTATCTGAGAGAGTTAGAGCTAAAGAAGGGGTAGCAATAATGTTGAAGGATCAGTTATGGAGAGAAGAGGGAATATAAATGTATGAATTCATTGATTATGTGGATTAAAATAACGGTCAGATGTGAAAAGTGGGTCATAATAATTGTGTATGAACCTGGAGAAGAGAGGAGTGTAGAGGAGAGAGAGAGATTTTGGGAGATGTTAAGCGAATGTGTAGGAAGTTTTGAGCCAAGTGAGAGAGTAATTGTGGTAGGGGACCTAAATGCTAAAGTAGGAGAAGCATTTAGAGGGTGTGGTAGGTAAGTTTGGCATACCAGGTGTAAATGATAATGGGGAGCATTTGATTGAACTTTGTATAGAAAGGGATTTGGTTATAGGTAACACATATTTTAAGAAAAAGAGGATAAATAAGTATACAAGATATGATGTAGGGCAAAATGACAGTAGTTTGTTGGACTACGTATTAGTAGATAAAAGACTGTTAGGTAGACTTCAGGATGTACATGTTTATAGAGGGGCCACAGATATATCAGACCACTTTTTAGTTGTAGCTACAGTGAGGGTAAAAGGTAGATGGGATACAAGGAGAATGGAAACGGCAATTAACCTTTTGGGGGTCGACAGGCCTTCTCGGAAACACGTTCTCAGGGTCGAAATTTTTTTTGGAAAAAAAAAAAAAAAAATTCATATGGAATGATAGAGAATCTTTTTCCGATCATAACAACACCAAAAGTTTGAAATTTGAATGAAAACTTACGGAATTATGCTCTCGCGAAGTTATCGGTCTCAAGATGTTTACACATCGGCGATTTCACCCACTTTGAGAATCTGGAATTCATTACTAGTAAATATTAAGATAATCTTGTCTGAAAATCAATTTAAGACTCAACTCAAAAACCACCTACTCACCCAAAACTAAATGATCATACTATAAACTACTTTGAAAAATGCTCATTATTACTTTCCTATACGATAATCTCAATTTTTAATAATATGTTACTATTATGTTACCCCCTACTCATATTATAAGTTAATGTCAAAAATGCTCAATGTTATTTTCCTTAAGATAATCTCAATTCCATATTATCATTCAAGAATCTTAACACCTGTAACAATCTAATATCTAATATCATTATATAATAATTTAAACAGTAAAATTTCATCATATTGTAATTTTGAAAATAATTTTTAACTAGAATAAACTCAATAAATTTCTCTAATATTAAGTACATAGTTTTTAAGGACTAGAATAAGCTGCCCCTAATGCCATGGCATGTCAGTGGCTCTCCTTGCACTCAATTTACATTGTAACTACCGATACCCATGTAATCTGCAATGAAATAAAATTTGTTTGTTTGTTTGTTTGTAAAATCATAGATATTTTGATAGAACTCCATTTCTTCTATCGATTGAGTACAAGAAAATGCCTATTTACCAATTTCAACTACCCAAAATAGTGGTCAGAAAATGACAATTTGGCCAATTTCACACAAATTTCAAACGATGCCAATTTCAAAATAGGGTCCAGAATAAAAAAGGCAGACATTCCTGGCACTAAAATAACATCTTCTCTGTTCACTAGTCACGTAAAAATGGTATAAATAATATCAGCGCACTTGTGCAAGAATATTAGACTTGTCAGTTGATGTGTATTGGACGCATGGTGTGATTTGTTAACTCTTGAACATCGGCGAAAATCGAACATTTTCGCTACTTTGAGCTCAATTTCAAGGTACTTGTCATTGTCAAACCAATCAAAATGATCTCTATTTCTGTAATATATCTTCCATTCTATCACATGAGACCAAGAAAACGAGAATACATCAATAAATACCATACGAAAATAAACTGCAATGTCGCTGTTTTAAACGAAAAAAATGGTCAGTTTTTTTTTTTCTCGTTATGCAGTGTATGGTGCAGGATTTTTTTATACTGCGCACACTGATCACATAGACCCATTCTTTCATATGTAGGCCTACCAGCCGTTTCCTGCTTAATTTGAAGCCGCTAGAATTTACGCGTACTAGTACGGCACCAACCCCTGGTCGTAAAACATACAGTTTTACCTCGAGTTACGATGGTCCCCAAAATCGCCCTTTTATGTAAGTTTATTTTTTTAAATGCTTTTGTAAGTATATTTTTGGGGGTGTAAAAGGACTAGTCTATTTTACATTATTCCTTATGGGGATAAATTCGTTTGGTAATGGCACTTGAACAGCATTCTCGAACGAAAAAATATCGTAACTCGAGGTACCACTGTACTAGTACGGCACTGACCCCAAAAGAGTTAAGAGAGAAGTGAAGATTTAAAGGGTAAGATATAAATAACTGTTGGAGGACAGATGGGCTAGTGAGAGTAGTATAGGCAATGGGGTAGAAGATGTATGGGGTAAGTTTAAGAATATAGTGTTAGAGTGTTCAGCAGAAGTTTGTGGGTATAGGAAAGTAAGTGGGGGAGGGAAGAAGATCGATTGGTGGAATGATGTAAAGAGAGTAGTAAGGGAGAAAAAGTTAACATATGAGAGGTTTTTGCAAAGTAGATGTGATGCAAGGAGGGAGGAGTATATGGAGAGAAAAAAGAGAGGTTAAGAGAGTGGTGAAGCAATGTAAAATGAGAGGAAATGAGAGGGTGGGTGAGATGTTATCAACAAATTTTGTTGAAAATAAGAAAAAGTTTTGGAGTGAGATTAATAAGCTGAGAAAGCCTAGGGAAAGAATGGATTTGTCAGTTAAAAATAGGAGAGGAGAGTTATTAAATGGAGAGTTAGAGGTATTGGGAAGATGGAGGGAATATTTTTAGGAATTGTTAAATGTTGAAGAAGATAGGGAAGCTGTGATTTCGTGTATAGGGCAAGGAGGAATAACATCTTATGAGTGAGAAAGAACCAGTGGTGAGTGTGGGGAAGGTGCGTGGGGCAGTGAGTAGAATGAAATGGTGTAAAGCAGCTGGGATTGATGGGGTAAAGATAGAAATGTTAAAGGCAGGTGGGGATATAGTTTTGGAGTGGTTAGTGTTTTTATTTAATAAATGTATGGAAGAGGGTAAGGTACCTAGGGATTGGCAGAACATACATAGTTCCTTTGTATAAAGGCAAAGGGGACAAAAGATTGTAAAAATTACAGGGGAATAAGTCTGTTGAGTATACCTGGTAAAGTGTATGGTAGAGTTATTATTGAAAGAATTAATTAAGAGTAACATGGAGAGCAGGATAGCAGATGAAGGAGGCGGCTTTAGGAAGGGTAAGGGGTGTGTGGACCAAGTGTTTGCAGTGAAACATATAGGTGAACAGTATTTAGATAAGGGTAAAGAGGTATTTGTGGCATTTATGGATTTGGAAAAGGCATATGATAGGGTGGATAGGGAGCCAATGTGGCAGATGTTGCAAATGTATGGAACAAGAGGTAGGTTATTGAAAGTGGTGAAAAGTTTTTATGAGGATAGTGAGGCTCAGGGTAGAGTATGTAGGCGAGAGGGAGATTATTTCTCAGTAAAAGTAGGCCTTAGACAGGGATGTGTGATGTCACCATGGTTGTTCAATATATTTATAGATGGAGTTGTAAGAGAAGTGAATGCTCGGGTGTTGGCAAGAGGTGTGGTGTTAAAAGATAAAGAATCTAACACAAAGTGGGAGTTGTCACAGTTGCTCTTTGCTGATGACACTGTGCTTTTGGGGGGTTCTGAAGACAAGTTGCAGAAGTTGGTTGATGAGTTTGGTAGGGTATATAAAAGGAAATTAAAAGTAAATATAGGAAAGAGTAAGGTGATGAGGATAACAAAAAAAAAATAGGTAATGGAAGATTGGATATCAGATTGGAAGGAGTATGGAAGAGGTGAATGTGTTCAGATATTTGGGAGTGAATTCGTCAGCAGATGGGTCTATGAAGGATGAGGTGAATCATAGAATTGATGAAGGGAAAATGGTGAGTGGTGCACTTAGGAGTCTGTGGAGACAAAGAACTTTATCCATGAAAGCAAAGAGGGGAATGTATGAGAGTATAGTTATACCAACGCTCTTATATAGGTGTGAGGCATGGGTTGTGAATGGTGCAACAAGGAGAAGGCTGGAGGCAGTGGAGATGTCATGTCTGAGGGCAATATGTGGTGTGAATATAATGCAGAGAATCCATAGTTTGGAGATTAGGAGGTGTGGGATTACCAAAACTATTATTCAGAGGGCTGAAGAGGGGTTATTGAGATTGTTTGGACATGTACAGAGGATGGAACTAAATAGAATGAATTTGAGAGTGTATAAATCTGTAGTGGAGGGAAGACTGGGTAGGGGTCAGCCTAGAAAAGATTGGAGGGAGGGGGTAAAGGAGGTTTTGTGTGCGAGGGGCTTGGATTTCCAACAAGCATGCGTGAGTGTGTTAGATCAGAGCGAATAGAGACAAATGGCTTTTAGGACTTGACGTGCTGTTGGAGTGTAAGCAAGGTAACATTTATGAAGGGATTCAGGGAAACCGGCAAGCTGGACTTGACTCCTGGAGATGGGAATTACAGTGCCAGCACTCTGAAGGAGGGGTGTTAATGTTGCAGTTTTATAACTGTAGTGTAAGCATGCCTCTGGCAAGACAGTGATGGAATGAGTGATGATGAAAGTTTTTCTTTTTCGGGCCACTCTGCCTTGGTGGGAAACAGCCGATGTGTTAATAAAAAAAAAAGTCAAAGTGTGTGTTTGTGTCAAAAGTGGGACTTTCAGTGAGGATGCCAGTTAGAGAAAAAGTGCTGGGGCAGTGGAGACATCAGAAGTGAGTTCTGCATGCCTCCTGATAAACAGGACAATACATTAAGATATGATGAAATGACAATACAACCCAGCAATCCTTGCAGAGTGGTGCCGGGCGCTTCTAAATAAGGTACCTGTGAGGACGATGCATGTACAGTGGACCCCTGGATTACGTAATTAATCCGTTCCAGAGGGCTTAATGTAAACCGAAAATAATGTAATCTGAATCTATTTTCCCCATAAGAATAATGGAAATTGAATTAATCCGTTTCAGACACCCAAAAGTATTAAAATAAATTTTGTTTCCACATTAAATTACACAGAAAAGAATGATATATAAAGTACATAAAACAGTATTAACTTGACACTTACCTTTATTGAAGAGTTGTTGTGTGGAAGATGGAAGGAGGGGAGAGGAAGGAGTAGTTGCTAGTGTTTGGAAGGGGAATTCCCTTCCATTAACACTTCAGGTACCAAGTCCTCTTCCTGGGTTACTTCCCTTCTTTGTTTTTTTATGCCACTAGGACCAGCTTGAGAGTCACTGGATCCCTGTTGCTCAAAAAAGTGTTCCAGAGAGTTCTGTTTCTGGCGAATGTTTGGAATTGTGTTTGCGACAGGGGTGTGTGTTTGTGGACAGGACAAGATAGTCCTTCAAAATGAAACTAATATAAACTCTATGGCTTATTTATCAATCACAATTCAACTAGTATGACATAATAAACAATATTAATAACATAGAAACATGACATATACTCTAGAATGAATAAAACATCATTACGAATGTGAGAACTTGTGTTGTGGTGTTTGTTGTTGGGTGTATAAGGGCCACTGAAAGATACGCCTTAAATAGTGATGGCCGCCAGACTCCCGGCGGTGTTGTCAGTAACCCTATATAACTCCAACAACATTAGAGGAGTTAAGTTTCATGTCATTATTTTTCGGCAGTACTAGTACGGCCAAAACCCTGAAAGGGTTAAGGGTTAAAATCACCTAATAACAGAAGAGGTGGTGGTAAGGAAGAAACCAGCAATGCAACAAGAAGGAGAGAGGTACAAAGAACAAACTACACCACTTGTTCAAGTTGATGCGGGCTGCATTGTAATGTGGTGAAGTATGAACAAAGATCTGATGGCATGGTATACTGGTGCGTATAAGTGCACCTTCATTAAAAGTTCCATCAGGAAAAGGATCCGATGAATGCAATAAAACATAGCCTGAGATGGTATGGAAAACAGCGAAGTGTAATTTGGGTTCTTGTAGACAAATGCAAACAGGGGATAACTGGGAGAGCAACACCTGAAGCTCACCCTGATTATCTGAGGCCTCAAATATTCCACTGTAAATAAGTCATGATTTGCTAAGAGAAGTATATGGGTAACATGAAGCAGTAGGTGTCTATGGACTAAGAAAATTAGTGAAGTCCACATGTGGAGGTAGCGGGAAATGAGTAAGCAATGAAGGATTGGAACACTGCTAAAAAAAGAGGTGTGTAGATGGTTTAGAAGAGTGAGGAGGAGGAGCGATGCTAGGTGGATCGGTATCCATTAAGAGCTTTGTCTCCTCGATATATTCAGAGATTGCTTCAAATGTTTCAAAGGACAAGGAAGTTGCAGGTAGTATGACATCAGAGATAGAAAGGGGTGGGTGAGTAAAGATCGGAGAGACAAAAGAAGTAGCCAAAGAAGGAAGAAACTCGGGAGGGGACAGGAGAGGAGGGTACTGTATGAGGGGTAAGTTGAACCTCCACACTCATAACAGAACCAGTTAAGAGGTAAAAACTAGGCACAAAGACTGGAAAGGAAAAATGTTTGGGGAGGATAAATGAAGGAGGGGTTAAAGGAGATTTGAACTTTGGGGATTTTAGACTTTGGAAAAGGAGAGGTGAAGGGAAGTTGTAGTTGTTGGAGGTCTTGTAGACATAGAAACATGCAAGTGAGAAGATGAAGATTCAAGGACAGTATGAGGTGACGAGGTAGAGACCTCAGAGTCCAGGACTGCAAAAGAGTTAGATACAAAAGTGACTCTGGAAGTTGTGAGAACAGAGGAGATTGTGGAAGTAGGTACCACCGAGGTTGCAGGCCTCTTAGTAACTCTAGAATAAAAGTCATGGAAGTCTCCCTTGGAGACAAAGATGAAAGACTGCCATGGCATACATGAAACCTTCTTTTTCTTTAAGACAACAAATTTCTTGTTCTTTTAGTAAACTTGACAATGGTGAGAATAAGCCAGATGAGCCTAATTACAATTAAGGCAAGAGGTAGGTGGGCTGCAGGATGTATTGGTATAATTGGCAGCACCACAGACCAGGCATTCTGCCATGGACCTGCAATATTTCGCTGGATGGTCAAAATGCCAGCAGTTTCTACACTGTTGTGGTGTAGGGATCAACTCTCGAACTTGCAGATGCCTGCAATATAAACAAAGGATGCAAGTTCTCAGCAGTCAAAAGATAGCGAGCTACATTGCAGGGAAAGTGTTTCTGCCCGCGGTCAGGTAGTACATAAGTGTCCACTTCAAGGGTTGAGAGGTCTTGGAGCACAAGTTGTTCCAAAATGTCAGCAATGCATGTCTGGAAATCACATTAAACAATCGTGTGTGGAAGAACTATGGTTCCACTGCAAATGCTGAGAGATGTGTTTATGAATCGTAACTGGAGTATCATCAATGGAGGTAAGAAGAGAGATTGTAAGCCTGGCCAGCATTTCATACCATGACGATGCATGCACTACTCTTAACCCTTTGACTGTTTTGGTCGTATATATACGTCTTACGAGCCACTGTTTCGGATGTATCTATACGCCTAAATTCTAGCGGCCTCAAATCAAGTGGGAGAAAGCTGGTAGGCCCACATGTGAGAGAATGGGTCTGTGTGGTCAGTGTGCGCAGTATAAAAAAAATCGGGCAGCCAATGGTGCATTATGGGAAAGCCATTTCAGTAGTCCATGTTCAGCATGCCTAGCGGTAAGAAATACCTGACTCCCCAGGGAATCTGAGACTCTTCTCTTCCCCAGTGATACCTCTAACACAGATGGAAGTGTCTCTGAAGATGAATTTCATAGTTTTGAGGAGTTTGTGACCGAAAGCAATGCCCAGGATACCAGAAGGAAGGAAGAAAGAAAGAACCATAACACTAGACACAGATCACTCCTCGATGTTCCCCGTGTCCACCTAACACTATGTAAAAACTCAATGCACATAAAAGGCACGAAAATTTGGAATTCATTACCTGTCATTGCCAAAGAAACCCTACCTGTACCCCAATTCAAAATGATGCTAAAAAACCACCTTCTCACCCAAAGCTAATTGCTCCATATCAACCATTCCCAGCAAAGTAGAATAATCACTTAACGTAAAACCTGACTTTAAAGTCAATGTAATGTACGAATGGACGAATGAAAGAATGTAAAACCTGTTATGAATAATACTTACTTAGCTAATTATTCCCACAACACTTACATTATAATGACCACGTAAACTAACTGCAATGCAATTAATTGTTTTAAATTGTTATCTCACTCAATTAGTTGCATTGCTGCAATAAATTGCTACAATTAATTGATATGTTCAACTTATATTCAAACTTTAAAACTTAGATATGCAACTTTACTTATTTTATAAATTATCAACCATAACTTTTATTATTTTATTATTATTATTGCTTTAATTTGTTTAATCTGATTTAATTAATTTTATAATGAAGACAAAAGTACAAAACTATGTTCAAATTTCATAGCTTAAATACTCACCTTTACTCATTGTATACTATCTACAAAAATTCTTACAATTTAGTTTTAAGTTAATTTTAAGTCTGCCCAAAATGCCCTGCATACTAGGGGCTTTTGGCATGTACACCTCATGTAATCTCAATAACCAAATGTAATTCTTTGTATCATGTCCAAATAAAAATATTATTATTATATTATTATTATTATTATTATAAAGGAAGGAAGGAAGAGATGAGAGGAAGGAAGGAAAGAAGAGATGAGAGGAAGGAAGGAAAGAAGGGATGAAAGGAAGGAAAGAAGAGATGAGAGGAAGGATGGAAAGAAGGATGGAAGGAGGAAAGAAAGAAAAGAAGAAAGAAGAAAAGAAGAAAGAAAGGAAGAAAGAAAGAAAGGAAGGAGAGATGAAAGGAAGGAACAAAAGAAGAAAGGAAGAAAAAAAAGAAGGAATGAAGGAAGAAAGGAAGGCAGGAAGGAAGAGATGAGAGGAAGGAAGGAAGGGAAGAGAGGAAGGAAAGAAGGAAATAAGTAAGAAAGGAAGGAAGGAATGAAGGAAGAAAGGAAGCAGGTTGTGGGGAAGAAGACATGGGTCCCCTTTTGTGTTGACAGGTTGACAGCAGTGAGGGTGGTGAGTAATGGTATAATATGTCATTTTGACAGCTGCCTTACCCTGACTCAGCAAATTTAGATGTCCACACACACACACACAGCTTCAAGTGCTAAGGGAAGTTGATGGAAAGTGTCCAGTCATTATATATGTATATACAGTAGAACGTCATTTAGCACGAGATTATGTTGCACGTTACGGTATTGCACGATTTAAGATTTGGACACATTATCATCTTACACAACGTAAAGATGATATTACACGTTCGGCAGGAGGGAAAAATTTTGAGCGCATGGTTATTTACTGCCTAAGAATCCTCATGCTTTGAGGAAAAGGGAATTTGTTATTTTTCCTTTCTGCAAACTAAGTTTATTCAGATACATGGGGCCAGGAGCTGAGTCTCGACCCCTGCAACCACAATTAGGTGAGTACAGTTACATACATTATCATACATAGCAGCATATGTGTAGAGAACCTAGGATAACCCAAGTCAGTCAATGGAAATACTGTCACTCTGACTTTTTTGGGTTATCCTAGGTTCTCTACACATATGCTGCTATGTATGATAATCTTCGTAACTGTATCTGTGTATACCTGAATAAACTTACTTACAGTTTGTGGGAAGGAAAACAAATAACCATTCTCACAAGCAGTCTTGTTACTACTACTGTTGTTGTGGTTCAGCAGACACCACCCGCCTTACCCACCCACCACGGACCCCACCATCCCAGCATTCGTATGTATTTCATACGCGTCAAGAAGTCCTGGCTACAAGCCAGCTGTGTTTGTGAAGAATAAAATAAGAGTGAATTGTGTTTTGATCTTGAATTAACGAAGAAAACAAAGATATTAGACAAGACATAACCCGTGGCTGTAATGAAGTGTTACTTTGTACACATAAAAAGATGTAAACATAAGTTTGTGTGACTGACTGACTTGACTGACTGACTGACTGCGACTTGACTGACTGACGACTGACTGACTGAATGACTGACTGACTGACTGACTAACTTGACTGACTGAATGACTTGACTGACTGACTGACTGAATGACTGACTTACTGAATGACTTGACTGACTTACTGAATGCTTGACTGACTTACTGAATGACTTGACTGACTTACTGAATGACTTGACTGACTTACTGAAACTTGACTGACTTACTGAATGACTTGACCTGAGCTTGACTGACTTACTGGGAATGGACTTGACTGGTACTGACTTACTGAATGACTTGACTGACTTACTGAATGACTTGACTGAGCTTACTGAGATGACTTGACTGACTTACTGAATGATTTGACTGACTTGACTGACTTACTGAATGACTTGACTGACTTACTGAATGACTTACTGAATGACTTGACTGACTTACTGAATGACTTACTGACTTACTGAATGGACTTACTGAATGACTTGACTGACTTACTGAATGGCTTGACTGACTTACTGAATGACTGCTGACTTACTGAAAAGGCTGACTGACTGAAAGGCTTGACTGACTTACTGAATGGCTTAACTGACTTACTGAATGGCTTGACTGACTTACTGAATACTGACTTACTGAATGGCTTGACTGACTTACTGAATGACTGACTGACTTAAAGTTAGACACTAGTTCAACCATCGACTTCAGTTCAAGAACTTACTATCCCCCTCAGCCCAATAGGCCACAGCATAACTTCATCTCTTCACAATCATCCAAAACACCAGCAACCCACAATTTAAGGTAAATACTATTATTTCTATTACATTTGTAGTCTTAAGCAGTAAAACAACATTAATACATCACGCATAATGAACTACAATTACATATTCACTTTTATTTTTGTAAGATCTGTGGTCAAAAAAACTTGTTTGGCTCTTTGGGACTCCCCAGGAACACAGACCCGGTTTATTTTTTCTTATTAATTTATCTTAAGTAAAAAAATAAACTATCTTGACACAAATTACATACATTAAAGATCTGTACTAAAAGGGTGTTTGGGGACTCTCAGAACGGTCCACCCTATTTTTCCCATTAGTTCTTTTAATTATTTGACAAAAATTATCTAACACGACTTTTTCAGGAACGTAACTATCGTGCTAAATGACGTTCTACTGATATTAAGAACAATAGTAATAAACAATTTTTGCATTGTTGGTTTGTGTAAAAAGTTCTGTAAACAATATAATGATAATAATGTTTGTGCAGTTATTGTGTTGCATACAGTGTATATATGTACACAGCACCTTACTTTGGTCTCACAGACCACATAAGTTACTTGGAAAAAAAAATATTGGAAAATACAAGAAACCTTCAAATGGGAGTACAGTGGACCCCGCCTAACGAGCAAAATTCATTCCAGAAGCCTGCTCAAGTGTCATTACCGAACGAATTTACTTCCTTAAGAAATAATGTCACATAGGTTAGTCTATTTCAAACCCCCAAAAATACACTTCCACAAGCACTTACAATATTATACTTACATAATTGTACGATTTCCGGGGTGCTCGTTAGGCGGGGCTCCACTGTAAATATAAGTGTACCGGTGAGTTACATGCGCTGCTGTTGCCATACGCGGCTCATTTTCTGCCAACTTTACGCCTCCATATCTCATTAAGTATTGATCGCAAAAAAAATTTTTTTAGGATGAAAACAATCAGAAAAATAATCTTAACATTTTGATAAGAATTTTTTTTTTTTTTTTCGAATATTTTGCGACAACAAGAGAGCACTCAGGATTGGGGCTTGGACAGTCAAAGGGTTAAGAGCATGAAATGAAATATTTTGACCAACATACTACAGGAGTCCTTGCTGATACTATGATCAGAAAGATAGTCAGAGTGAGATGTCAGTTGTAGAGTGAAAAACTTAGTCCATCGTGTACCTTGAAACGTAGAATGTAGGGGAAGAAAATGTCAAGTTGATCTTTTCTGGGAAAGGCGAGAGGTAACCAAGACAGCGTCATCCATTAATTGCCGTGGATGTGCGGAGGTTGGCCATATCAAGAGTCTGCAGAACCTCGGTACCAGAGGCAGGCAACAAAATGTTACCTGAAGTACCAGGGGTGTGAAAGGTCTGATAGTGAGGGTGATGCTGGAGAAAGAGGTCCAGGAGGAGGCATTTCAAGGGCATGAGGCTCCATGGATAGGTCTTTTTTTTTTTTTTCAAGAAAAAAACACAGAAAAAACAAACAAACAGATAGTGGAGGGTAGCTCCTAGGAGGAATGAAAAGGATCACATATAACCCTCTGTGCCCAAGGGGGCCCCTCAGTGTGGTCAGTAGTGCAGATGTGGAGTGGAACCCCTGCCCTACCCTACCCTTCACACCAGTAAACCGGCAATCCAGGATAGCAACCTCCCATCTACTGAGCCACTTTGGCAGACAGAAGAGAGGGCGGTCGGAAACTCACCACAAGGCATACCTCCTTCAGCCACCACTTCCTGGAACCGACAGGTAGCCTCCAGAGATACACCTGTCACCCGAAGGACATCATAAATTGCTCCCTTTAACTCTAGAGGGGGGTCAGGACATCCCAAATGATTCAGATTCCACGGCAAACTACACCACCACCACGGACCTCAACAGAATGGGATGGACACCAACACCCTTTCCCCAGCCTAGGAGCTAGAATTTCAGAGGGAAAGACCCCCAAAGGCCAAAAGCAGGAAAGGATGGAGAGGGAAGAATAGGGTAGGAAAAAGAGGAATGGGGGGGGGGTAATTAGGTTCAGTTGGAGGAAGAGAGAAAGGTCAAAAGCCTCTTCACCACTGCAAGGAGCCCCCATTGAAGAAGCACCCTAGCTAAATACACCACTAGACTGCTGCAAGCTGTCTCGCCCCACTCACCCAAACACTATAAAAGCCAGGAAGCTATAAAACAGGCCGTGAACTAAATCACATTCATGAAAAGTGCTTAATCTGTATGACTTGTAAAGTGTTGCTCAGCAGAGGTGAAAGTGATGGTTGAGAGAGAGAGGTGAAAGTGTTGAGTGCAGACCATCACAGGAGGAGCCCATAGTAGTTATACAGTGGTACCCTGAGTTTCAAACTTTCTTCGTTCCAGAAGGCTGTTCAAATGCTGTTACCAAACGAATTTGTTCCCATAAGGAATAATGTAAATTAGATTAGTCCGTTTCAGACCCCCAAAAATACACTTACAAAAGCACTTACTTACATAATTGGTCGAGTTGGGAGCAGTTAGAAACTCGGGGTAAAACTAGCAGAGAGGGCATTGTGATGACGAGAGAACATTAATGGAAAGGAAGAACGGGGAGGATGGAGTTCTTAGTGATGAGAAAAGTGGAGGCAGTCTGTATGAAGGGTAGCAACATCACAAAGGACTTTGTTTTTTAACAGCAGCTGTGGCAGCATTAGCAGGAATGGTAGTATCAGCAGCAGCAGCAGAGATAGCATGAGGTATAGTTCATTTGCCACAGTCCAAAGCAAGTTACAGGCTATAAATTAGACAAATTTTGAAGAGCAGAATTAAGACATACAGTAAACATACATGCCTCCATGTGTGAGACATACAGAGGGTCAGCACTGTAAATCTTCACATACTGGGAAAAAGTTAAACCCATAGGGGTTATACAGCACCTGGGGAGCAGGAAGCAAACAAATTTAATCCAATGATAAGGAGGATAGCTCTAATTTCTTGGATCAAAAGCCCTTTATCAGAGCAAGACAATCCCTTCATGGATGGCAAGTCCCAGTCAGTGCAGCCCAAGGCATTCAAAAAAACTAATACCCTCATTATATAAATATTAATTATTATTGTCATGAAGTGCTAAATCCATAGGGATCATACAGCACCTGAGGAATGGGAGGTAACCAGGTTTGAGCCTTGGAAATGGAAAGTCTGCCTAAAGGAGTATTTTAAATGGTAAAATGTTAGGGCAAAGGTAAATTATTAATACAGTTTATCATTTCTGCAAATGTTTCACATATGTCTTAATTAAAGATATAATGTACTGCACAGGATAACACTACTACTACTAGATGGTAAACTATTATGTCTTCTAATTTCAAAAGTTTTTTTGTAGATAGTATTCCTTTTGTTCTATCAACTGAACACAAGAAACCACCTATTCAGCTATCAGAACTGCCCTACAATGTGTACAGAATTCGGTAATATGGCCAATTTTACACAAAATTAAAAAAAAAATGATATTTTAAAATGTTCCAAAATAAACAATGTAGGCATTCCAGGTACTAACACAACCTTTTCACTGTTAATTAAACATGTTTCATGGCCTCACCTAAATAACACCTGCCTTCCATTTTGAATCCATCAAAAAAAAAAAAAAAAAGTTTTTACCCTATTTCTCAGATAATAAAATATAATCAGGAATAATTGGCCATGACAATAAATGAAGCAGACATAATAAAAACCCATAAAACAGACCAGAAGAAGGCACCAGTGAGCGATCCTATAATTTCTCAGGAAAAGTGCCAAAACTCTAATATTTCTGCTGTTCTGAGCCCTATCTCAAGCTACCTCTGGTTCTGAAACCTCCCTAAATCATCTCTATGCCACCAATATATCTTCTATTCTATCGATACCAAGAAGCAACCAATAAACCCATCCTAGAAAGCACCTCAAAGTTGCAATTTTAAACCAAACTCAGGGTCAGAAGTTTGCTTTTCCAATCATGCACTGCATGGGGTAGGATTATTTTTACAATCTGCACACTCACAGTGCAGACCCATTTTCTCATGTTTAAGAGAGCTGAGCTCAAAATGTGGATCCACACAAGTGACACTGACATAAATGACAGATCTACGTGAGACAGTGAAAGGGTTAAGACACTGAATGAATGCCTAAGTGTTTGTATATTTTTTACCCTGAATTTTCTCCAAAGGGAGACATTTTTTGTTAATGGTTCATTTCCTCTTGAGCAACCTTGTAACACTGGTGAGTATAACAAAGTGAGTCATTTATTAAGTGTACTCAGATCAACATTCTTTCAATAGTCTAAATATAAAACCTCTCCTGGATGTAGATACATAGCCAAAAATAACATGTTTATTGATGAAAATTAAAAACATTTTACAAATACAAGACTTTAAACTTATTTCATAAGTAACTATACATTTGTATTATTGGACAATTATTATTATTATTACAGTGGACCCTTGAAATTCGTCCCCCTTGAATATCGTGAAATTTGAAAATCGGCAACTTTTTTCGCCAAAATATTGGCTTAGAAATCGGCGGTCGTATGAAATGCGTCTGAGCGGCCTCCCAGCCGCCGGGAACACAAACACCATTCAGAGTCAGTCTGGCATTGTATCTCGGCAAGTGACGATCACCTCACGCATTCATATGATACATTTCTTAATATTTCATTCGTTTTAGTGCTTGCAACTGCTAAAAAAGCCACCATGGGCCCAAAGAAAGCTCCTAGTGCCAGCTCTTTGCTAAAGAAGGCGAGAAACACAATAGAATTCAAGAAAGATCACACCAGACAGGGTACTTCCCCATACCAGGCAGGGTACTTCCCCACACAAACCAGGCTGGGTACTTCCCCACAAACCAGCGAGGGTACTTCCCCAAACAAACCAGCCAGGGTACTTCCCCACACCAAGCTCAAACGAATGTCTTATTTTAGGTTAAATGTTTTAGTTTAGGTTAATGTAGACATTTTCATTACTCCATCTATGATATTTTCTTCAAAATTATACAGTGGTACCTCGAGTTACGATGGTCCCCAAAATCGCCCTTTTATGTAAGTTTATTTTTTTAAATGCTTTTGTAAGTATATTTTTGGGGGTGTAAAAGGACTAGTCTATTTTACATTATTCCTTATGGGGATAAATTCGTTTGGTAATGGCACTTGAACAGCATTCTCGAACGAAAAAATATCGTAACTCGAGGTACCACTGTATAAGAAACACGTTACATATCATATAGCATGCATATAAACATTGATACAATGTTTATATGCTATCGAGTGGTGAGTCGGGTGGAGAGTAAACATTATGTTTTCTCTGCAGCATTAGAGAAAACTGTAAATCTGGAGTTTGGTGCAGTAACCACCCTTCATACGTGTTTGTTTACAATTCTTAGCATGAATTGTTCATTACTTCTCCCTTTGTTTATGATGGCATCTAAAGGTAGTTGTTAGAAACGATTAAACTCAGTGAACATGGTAATAATATGGCTGTGTAGTGTAGCCCAGGGGGGGCTACATATGTGTACCTATGTCTACAGGCTACCTACACATAATTCCTAAAATAAATACTACACACCTTTCTTCCTACATTAAGACTACAAATATTTTAAAGTAAGTAATGAATGTACTGTGGCAGTAAAAGACAAAGAAAGGAAGTAACCCCGGAAAAGGACTTCGTACCTGAAGTCTATAGAAGGGGATTCTCCTTCCAAACAATAGTAACTCTTCCATCCTCTACCCTCCTCCCGTCTTCCACACATCAACAACTCTTCAATAAAGGTAATTGTCATGCTATTATTGTTTTATTCTTCATGTCTCATTGTTTTCTGTGTAGATAAATGTACATTTTATGTAAAAAAATTTTTTTAATACTTTTGGGTGTCTGAAATGGATTAATTTGATTTACATTATTTCTTATGGGGAAAATGGTTTTGAAAATCGTGAATTTTGAATTTTGGCAGACTCTCTGGAATGGATTAATCACGAATTTCAAGGGTCCACTGTATTAAGTATGGGGAAGCGCTAAACCTGTAGGATTATACAGCACATGTGGGGGGGGAATGGAAGGTATTCAGGCTCAATTCAGGGAACTGGAGCACAGATCCAATTCCCTAGATAAAGAGCCCCTCACCAGCATCAAGGAACATCCCCTGAGGGGCTATTATTGTACAAAAATCATAATTCACCATGTTAAACATGCTTAGTACTACCTTGCTCCCAAATGTGAGGCAAAAAGAGTGCCTATCACCATGGCATCTGCAAATCCATTTATAGGAAGTATAATTAAAGAACAGTAAATCAGGCACCCCATTAAACCATGTTTAATAAACCCTCAGTATAATGGACTAATGAGGGGATTGTCTTAGTATCTGATAAATCAAAATAATAATAAAAAAAAAAGCAGGGAAAGTACTAATGTACTTCATTGTATATCTAATACAGGAGGGCCTTGCATATTTGGCACCCTCTTTTTGGTGTTTCACGTTTTTGTTGGCTTTCAATTGAGCCATTGTTCATTATGTTTGGTGCTTTTACTGCTTTTCTGCCATTTTTGCACAACAGTTGTGTAAGGGAAATGCGACCGGCACCATAGTTTAGGGTAAGTACTTTATATACTACTTTGTACTGATTTTACTTTTTATGTTTTTTTATGCCTGGCTGTATTGCGCACTTAATAAATGATAGTGTAAACACATTATTGGGCATTTTAGACACATTCAATGATGAAAAAATGCTCTTTCCTACCCACCAGCAATTTTCGCTTATTGCCTGGGGTCGGGAACCTCAGAGTTGTACAAAAGGGGCCCTCCTGTATAATACTGTACACTCAATTTACAGTTATACTGCAATAAACAGACAAGTGAAAATAAATGAGTTAAATGTACAATGTACCCAGTGCATTTTGCTTATTATTTCACAAGCCCATTACATCAAGAGTTTACTGTGCCTAAAAACAAAAATTATGACAGTAGTCAAGTGGCTAAGATATATTTACAGTGACAGGTATGTCACAGAGCACCTTAATTATTCATGAGATACATGATGGGTTTCTCTGTTCAACAAAATGTAACCTGTGGTTTATACAAATGTGATTAACGAATGCAACTGCAATATTCAATATTTACTCAAAAAAAATCCACAAAATTAAAATTAAAATGCCCAGAACAGTCAGCAAAGGACAAAATATGTAGAAAAAAATACCTTATGCATATGGTCCCTGATGAAATTTCATTTTATATAACATGTGAATATTTTTGATAATTTGTTAACATTCAAAAGCTCACTACACAGAAAATTTTAAATATAAAATTTGGTAGATTTGCAAAGTGGTTTAATACTCCAATGGTCTTTTAATATAATAATTTGATTTTTGCTAAATTCTTTTTATCTATCATAGACAGTGTGAGGATTAGACCTAGATATTGGTTGGTCACTTCAGATACATATATCACATTAAGCAAATTCTGATACCAAATACATATTGACAATATGCATTTTGCTTAAGGCTTACACTTAAATTATTCAAAATACTTTATAGACCAAAAGAAACACACAGTATATCTGTGATACATCTGTGACTGGTTTCAAGAGCTTTTCTGCCCTGGCAACCCAGCTTGGTACCAGGCTTTTCTGCTGAATGTTCAACCAGTTATATGGTGCTTCTGAACCCGAACCCTTAGATAAAGGTTGTACACCAAACCATAAAACAATAGGACCTAAAAAAAAATGTATAACTCAATAATATAACTTACCAATACACAGATAGGCTGACAGACACAAAAATAAACACACACACACACAAGGTAACAGAAGTAAGACAGAAGAGAGAGTGATGGGAAGACTGCATTTTCTTAAAATGAAAGAAGGCTTTTGACACAGTACCATACAAGAGACTGGTACAAAAGCTAAAAGATCAGGCAGGAATAGCACTGCAATGGATCAAGGAATACCTGACAGGAAGGAAACTGAGTAATGGTATGTGGCAAGGTGTCAAAATGGGTGCATGTGTAGACTGGGGTTCCAGAAGGGTCAGTCCTAGGGCCAGTGCTGTTTCTTGTACGTATATGTGAATGACATGACAGAAGGGATAGATTCAAAGATGTTCCTGTTTGCAGACATGAAACTAATGAGGAGAATACATGCAGACAAAGATCAGGTAAGACTACAAAGGGATCTAAACAGGCTGCAAGGCTGGTCCAACAAATGCTTCCTGGAGTTTAACCCCACCAAGCACAAAGTCATGAATCTTGGGAAAGGACAAAGATGATAGCAGATGGAGTACAGTTTAAGTCTAAGAGGTCAAAGGTTGCAAAACTCCCTCAAGGAAAAGGATCTTGGGGCGAGGTGCACATGTATCAGAAATGTGTCAAAACTTGTTTTTACCACATGACAAGGGTACAGCGGACCCTAGAGTTTCGTAAGCCTCGCGTTTAGTAAATTTCGCCTTTTGACAACTTTTTTTGTCAAAATATAGCCTCGTGGTTTGTAATTTGCCTCGCCATTTGTCGGTCATCCAGAACATGTACTAGCAGCCTCCCAATGTCCATGCCACAAAAAGGCACCCCACACACCATTCCCAGTCAGTGTGGCATTGTTTATCGGCGAGTGACCATCACCCCACGCGTTCATACATTTAGTAATATTCCATTCTTTTTTGTGAGAGATGGAAGAAGGTGCCTTCTTCAAAGATTAAGGTCATTTGTGCAAAGTGGAGTGAGGTGCAAACGTTTATGGAGGAACATCACCCTGACAAAGCTGTTGCAAGCCGTGTCGGCAACATGTACAATGACAATGTCTTGTCCCATTTTAAGCAAATTTTAACCCTTTGACTGTTTCAGTCATATATATACGTCTTACGAGCCAGTGTTTCGGACTTATATATACTCAAAAATTCTAGTGGCTTCAAATCAAGCGGGAGAAAGCTGGTAGGCCCACATATGAGAGAATTGGTCTGTGTGGTCAGTGTGCGCTGTATAAAAAAAATCCTACAGCACGCAGTGCATAATGAGAAAAAAAAAACTCTGACCGTGTTTTTGGATTAAAACGCCGACTTTGAGGTGTATTTTTGTATAGTATTTATGGTTGTATTCTCTTTTTCGTGGTCTCATTTGATAGAATGGAAAACATATTACAGAAATAGAGATGATTTTGATTAGTTTCATGATGAAAATGACCTTGAAATTGAGCTCAAAGTAGTGGAAATGTTCGATTTTTGCCAATGTTCAAGAGTACACAAATCACGCCATGCGTCCAATACACGTCAACTGGTGAGTCTAATATTCTTACACAATTGCACTGATATTATTTATACCATTTTTACAATAATGCAGTAGTCTGCATAACAGTAAATCTTCTATTTTTTGTGTGAATAAAAAATAAAAATAAAAAGCAAGAGTAATATAAGAGGGGCCTAAAGACGTGACTAATGAACAGAGAATATCTTATTTTAGTGCCAGGAATGTCTGCATTGTTTATTCTGGACACTATTTTGAAATTGACATCTTTTTTATTTTGCATGAAATTGGCCAAATTGCCAATTTCTGACAACTTTATTGGGTAGTTGAAATCGGTAAATTGGTATTTTCTTGTACTCAATCAATAGAACAAATGGAGTTCTAAAGAAATAGCTATGAGTTTGGTCGACTGTAACAATGGAACTGGCCGAAAATAGGGCTCAAAGTCGGCAAAATCGCTGATGCATATATATCGCCGACATCGCTAACCAAAAAAAAAAAAAAAAAAAAACGAGAATACAACCATAAAAACCATACGAAAATATACCACTAAGAGCCGGCTAAGGGTGAGAAGTGAACTCAGTTATTTACAGTCAGATTTCTTTCAATTTTGGTGTACAGTGGTCCCTCGGTTTTCGTGTATCTCTGTTTTCGTGTATTTCAGTTTTCGTGTAGTTTTTTCGTGGAAAATTGCCCTCTGTTTTCGTGTGTTCCCTCCGTTTTCATGCTCGGTCCGGAACCCTGTCCATTGCCCAGCGCACATACAAAGCCCGCCTCCCACGCACATTCTCAGGCAGTGTAGCATTGTTTCTGGTTGAGTGAACATTATCCTGCGAGTTCATTTCTTAACAATCCATTGTTTTTGGCCCTTGATTATTGTGTGTGACTGCTAAATAAGCCACCACGGGCCCAAAGATAGCTCCTAGTGTCAGTCCTTTGGTAAAGAAAGTGAGGAACACCATAGAATTAAAGAAAGAAATCGTAGCAAAGTGGTGAGAGGCAGTGGTGATGAGGCAGTGATGGGAGGCAGTGGTGGTGGAGGCAGTGGTGATGGGAGGCAGTGGTGGTGAGAGGCAGTGGTGATGGGAGGCAGTGGTGGTGAGAGGCAGTGGTGATGAGAAGCAGTGGTGAGAGGCAGTGGTGATGAGAGGCAATGGTGGTGAGAGGCAGTGGTGATGAGAGGCAATGGTGGTGAGAGGCAGTGGTGATGAGAGGCAGTGGTGCTTGTTTGTTGGTTGAGGCAGTGTTAGAGGCAGTGGTGATGAAAGGCAGTGGTGGTAAGAGGCAGTCTTAATGTAGAGTGAGAGGTGAGTAAACAAGATTAAATGAATAAACGAGAGAGAATGAGAGTGTAGAAGTTTCGGTAGTTTTGTCAACAAACCAGTTGTTGTTGTTGTTGCTGCTGCTGCTGTTGTTGTTACCAGCCAGCCTGGACAGGAATGATTTCTGTTCACACCTTGAAGCGACTGGAAATAAGTGATCTAATGCAGTTAGCATTACAAACTCCGTTTTCTCTTATACTAATGCGTCTGAAGGAGGAAAGAATGGGAAGATGTTTTCATAGCTGGACCGAGTATGCCCGCCACCACATTCGTAATGAGAGACATATTTTATTCATTCTAGAGTGTATATCACATTTTTATGTTATTTATATTGTTTATTATGTCATATTTGATGAATTGTGATAGATAAATAAAGCCGTAGAGCTGATATTAGTGTCAAATTGAAGCATTTTGTCCTGCCTCCCAACAATAAACTCGCCTCCCTCTCTCCTCTCCATCTTCCATACACCAACAAGAGTCGCCAATAAAAGTAAGTGTGATGTTAAATGTTCATTTATACATGTTATTAGTGCTTTATATTTATTTGTTATTCTTTTCTCTATGTAAATCTATATTTAATCTCTAAAAAATTATTTTTTGTTAATACTCCTGGGTGTCTGAAACGGATTAATGAATTTCCATTATTTCTTATGGGGAAAATGGCTTCAGTTTTCTTGTGTTTCAGTTTTAGTGCATCCCTCAGGAACGGATTAAACATGAAAACCGAGGGACCACTGTATATTAAGAAACATCTTTCCATCATACATTGCCCAAGTTTCAATAAGATAGTCCAACAAACAAATGAGATCCAATTCCCTAGATCAAGGGCAAGAGCCCCTCACCAGCGTCAAGGAATCTCCCTTGAGGCCCACTCGCATCTGGAAATTTCGCTCGCCTATGGAACCAAAAAATCGACCGATCAACTGCTCGCATCTGGAAAAACTCGCAAGTGGATGCGCTCGTTAGTAAAGGTTCCACTGTATTTCTTATGGGGAAAATGGTTTCGCCATTCATACATTTCGCCTTTTGTCAGACTCTCTGGAACGGATTAATTACGAAATTCGAGGGTCCACTGTATTTCATTTAAAATTTCTTTAAAAATGGAAAAAAAAAGGATAAAAAAATTGTCAGCATTAAAGAAATTGAAAACTAAAATGTTACATCTTAAATCATGTTGTGAGCAACAAAACACTATAGCAACTTACTACACCACAATTTAGAGAGACTGTAGATAATGTTTTGATCCAGACTCACTAATAAGATGATCTAACATGGGACAAAATATCATCTAAAACTGGCTCTCCAAATTTTGGATTAGTTGTATATCAACAAACTAATATGTATACTACAAAACATTTATACAGTGGTACCTCGACTTACGATATTTTTTCATTCCAGAATGCTGTTCAAGTGCCATTACCAAACGAATTTATCTCCTTAAGAAATGTTGTAAAATAGACTAGTCCTTTTAGACCCCCAAAATTACACTTACAAAAGCATTTAAAAAAATAAACTTACATAAAAGGGTGAGTTTGGGGACCATCGTAAGTCGAGGTACCACTGTATTTGATATTACGTTAAACTATTTACCCTTGTAAGTTGCAAATTTGCAATTTGCTCTACAAGTTTTCAATTGCGTAAGTCACACTTTCATTCTGGCTGCCCAAAAGCATTTTGGATATCTCATGTTGTGCATCAGAATCTTGGACACTTAAGTGAAATTACAGTTCAGCAAGTGCTACCATATGCTGCCCAGAGTGAGGAATATCCCAGCTCCAAGATCACATAAATTATTTCTAGAATTTTTTCATGAGGTTTAATATAAATAATGAAACATTTGGTTGCTGTAACATATAGATAAGGGATACAGTAGGTCTCTACTTTAAAAACATTGGCACTTCGGAATCATTAAGAACTTATGAAGAGATGACACTAAAATAATCATGAAAGTTATCTAAGTACAGTGGGGCCCCGGATTTCATTGGCGTCGGATAACGATAAATTCGGAAGACGATACATTTTTCCGTAAAAATAATGGTTCGGTAAACGATGATCCGCTTGGAAAACGCTATTCGTCTTGGACGCGTACACGTGCCCTGTGACGGCACAATGCTCCATCCAGAGTCAGTGTGCCATTGTTTACCAGCGAGTGAGCGCCATCCCCGCATTCATACCATACATTTTGTCATTAATTATTCTATTGTTTTTAGTGCTTGCAACTGCAAAATAAGCCACCATGGGCCCAAAGAAAGCTCCTAGTGCCAGCCCTGTGGTAAAGGGCTGAGAGGGGAGAATGTGTCTTCTTAAGTGATTCAGTGATTCTACGATATGTTATGATACTAAAGCAGCAGGAGTTGATAAAGGCTATAGCACCAGCCAGGGATAAAGTGTAGCATTAACAGTGTAGCAAGTAAGTTAAGCGATAGAAAAATGATGACATGAAACTTAACTCCTCCAATTTTGTTGGAGTTATATAGGGTGACTGACAACACCACCATGTGTCTGGCGGCCATCACTATTTAAGGCGTATCTTTCAGTGGCCCTTATACACCCAACAACAAACACCACAACACCAGTCCTCACATTCGTAATGATATTTTATTCATTCTAGAGTATGTGTCATGTTTCTATGTTATTAATATTGTTTATTATGTCATATTAGATGAATTGTGATAGATAAATAAGCCATAGAGTTTATATTAGTGTCATTTTGAAGGACTATCTTGTCCTGTCCACAAACACACACCCCTGTCGCCGGCACAATTCCAAACATTCGCCAGAAACAGAACTCTCTGGAACACTTTTTTGAGCAACAGGGGTCCAGTGACTCTCAAGTTGGTCCTAGTGGCATTAAAAAACAAAGAAGGGAAGTAACCCAGGAAGAGGACTTGGTTCCTGAAGTGTTAATGGAAGGGGATTCCCCTTCCAAACACTTGCAACTACTACTTCCTCTCCCATCCTTCCATCTTCCACACATCAACAACTCTTCAATAAAGGTAAGTGTCAAGTTATTACTGTTTTATGTACTTTATATCTCATTCTTTTCTGTATAATTTAATGTGGAAACAATATTTATTTTAATACTTTTGGGTGTCTGAAACGGATTAATTGAATTTCCATAATTTCTTATAGGGAAAATAGATTCGGATTAAGTTATATTCGGTTTCAGTTAAGCCCTCTGGAATGGATTAATCACATAATCTGGGGGTCCACTGTAGAAGACACTGAAAAATGTGATACAGTAGACCCTCATTTAGCAAGACTTTATGTTGCGTGTTTTAGGTATTACACGATTGAAGAATTGTGGCATTTTTTTATCTAACACAATGTAAATATTATATTACACGATTCGCTGGAGGGGAAAAAATTTTGAGCGTGCGGTCGCCTGCGGTGGGTTAAACCACTGGGGGAGTCCTACTGCTCTCCCCAGCCACCCTCACCCACCCTCACCCACCCACACATCCCTCCCAGTGTTCAGTTTGATTCAAATGTGTGCAGGACGACAATAATCGGGAAGCTCGCTGTGTTTATTTACATACATTTTCTCATTTTCATTGCATTTTGATAAATCTTTGTACACATAAAAAGAGGTAAACATAAGTCTGACTGACTGACTTGACTGAATGACTTGGCTGAATGACTCACTGACATGGCTGAATGACTAGACTAACTTGACTGAATCACTTGACTGACTTACTGAATGACTTGACTGACTTACTGACTCACTTGACTGACTTACTGACTCACTTGACTGACTTACTGAATCACTTGACTGGCTTACTGAATCACTTGACTGACTTACTGAATGACTTGACTGACTTACTGAATCACTTGACTGACTTACTGAATCACTTGACTGACTTACTGAATGACTTGACTGACTGAATGACTTCAAGTTAAACACTCTAGTACAACCATCGACTTCAGTACCAGAACCTCTACCATCCATCTCAGCCCAGTAGGGCCACAGCATAACTCTCCACTCTCTTTACAATCATCCACAAACATCATTACCCACAATTTAAGGTAAGAAATACTATTATTTCTACTGCATTTGTAGTCTTAAGCAGTAATATATCACGACAATGAACTACAATTACATATTTGCCTTCAATTTTTGCAAGATCTGTTGGTCTAAAAAAAACTTGTTTGGCTTTTTGGGGACTCCCAGGAACATAACCCTATTTTTCCATTAAGTTCTTCTAATTATCTAACACGATTTTACCAAACATGATGTTTTCAGGACCGTAACTACCATGCTAAATTAGGGTCTACTGTATAATATGCAGTGGACCCCCAGTGTTCATAGTCATCGGAGTTTGTAATATTCGGTTCATAACGTTTTTTTCGTAAAAATATTGGTTCGGAGATAGTAATTCCGCTCGGTAATCGTAATTCATCCCAGACGCGTACGCCTGGCCCGAGCAGCCCGACGCACCATTCACAGTGTGCCATTGTTTACCAGCAAGTGAGGGTCATCCCACGTGTTCATACAATACATTTCGTCATTATTCCATTTTTTTAGTGCTTGCAACTGCTAAATAAGCCACCATGGGCCCAAAGAAAGCTCCTAGTGCCAGCCCTGAGGTAAAGGTCAGAAACACGGTAGAATTGAAAAAAGAGATCATTGCAAAATATGAAAGTGGAGTACGTGTCGCTGAGCTGGCCAGGCTGTATGGCAAAGACCATATACAGTGGACCCCCGAGTTTCGTAAAAACTTCAATCCTGAAGTCTGCTCAAGTGCCATTACCGAACGAATTTACTCCCTTAAGGAAAAATGTCACGTAGGTTAGTCTATTTCAGACCCCCAAAAATACTTTTCCACAAGCACTTACAATATTATACTTACATAAATGTACGATTTCCGGGGTTTATGAAACTCGGGGGTCCACTGTACAACCATCGCTTCCATCGTGGCCAAGGGAAATGAAATCAAGGATGCTGTTGTTGCAAAAGGTGCAAGTATGGTCGCAAATACTGGAAGATGTGGAGACTTTGTTTTTGTGTGGATCACCGAGAATATCTGAAAAAGCAAGGCAGTTGCATGGTGATCTCATCAAGAAAATGCCTGCAACGAGTGCTGAAGTGAGCGAATTTAACCCTTAACCCTTTGACTGTCGGAGACCCCTTTCTGAAACTGTCATTTCATGTCGCAAAATATTCGAAAAAAAAAATTATTTTTTCTTATCAAAATGTTAAGATTATTTTTCTGATTGTTTAAATCCCCCAAAAAAATTTTGCGATCAGTACTTACCAAGATATAGAGCGGTAAAGTTGGCAAAAAATGAGCCGCGTATGGCAACAGCGGCGAATGCTGGTCACCCGGTAAACTTTGGTTTACTTCCTTTCGTAGGTTTCTTGTTTTTTTTCACTACGTATTTTATTTGTTTACATAACTTATGTGGCCTGTGAGACCAAAGTATATAGATATATATGTGTTGTATGCAACACAATAATTGCACAAACATTAGTATCATTATATTGTTTACAAAACTTGTTTACACCAACCAACACTAAATTTTTTTTTTATTACTATTGTTCTATAATATATATACAGTGGTACCTCAGTTAACGATATTTTTTCGTTCCAGAATGCTGTTCAAGTGCCATTACCAAACGAATTTATCCCCATAAGGAATAATGTAAAATAGACTAGTCCTTCTAGACCCGCAAAAATACACTTACAAATGCATTTAAAAAAATAAACTTACATAAAAGGATGAGTTTGGGGACCATCGTTAACCGAGGTACCACTGTACACATATATAATGACTGGACACTTTCCATCAACTGCAATTAGCACTTCAAAGCTCCAAGCTATGTGTGTGTGTGTGTGGGGACATCTAAATTTGCTGAGTCAGGGTAAGGCAGCTGTCAAAATGACATATTATACCATTACTCACCACCCCCACACTGCCTGTCAACCTGTCAACACAAAAGGGGACCCATGTCTTCTTCCCCACAACCAACCTCCTTCCTTTCCTTCATACCTACCTTCCTAGCTTCCTTTCTTCCTTCATTCCTTCCTTTCTTTATGCCTTCCTTTCTTCCTTCATTCCTTCCTTCCTCTCATCTCTTCCTTCCTTCCTTTCTTTCTTAATTCCTTCCTTCTTCCTTTCCTCCTTCCTTCTTCCTTTCTTTCTTAATTCCTTCCTCCTTCCTTCTTCTTTCCTTCCTTCCTTCCTCTCATCTCTTCCTTCCTTCCTTACTTTCTTTCTTCCTTCCTTCTGGTATCCAGGGCATTTCTTTCGGTCACAAACTCCTCAAAACCATGAAATTTAAATTCAGAGACACTTCCATCTGTGTTAGAGCTATCATTGAGGAAGAGAAAAGTCCCAGATGCGCCAAGGAGTCAGATAATTCTTACAGCTAGGCATGCTGAACAAGGACTACTGAAATGGCGTTCCCACAATGCACCACTGGCTGCCTGATTTTTTTTATACTGCGCACACTGACCACACAGACCCATTATCTCACATGTAGGCCTACAAACTTTCTCTTGCTTGATTTGAGGGCTAGAATTCAGGCGTATAGATACGTCCGAAACAGTGGCTTGTAAGACGTATATATACGACCGAAACAGTCAAAGGGTTAAACTGTCCACACATAGATCTACGTTCACTCGCGTAGTGCTCCTAATATTTTGATTTTTTTTTTTTTTTAATGAAGAGCACATTTTTATAAATGTTATAGTATAATTTTTTTTTTTTAGAGTCAGTACTTACCGAGATATAAGCCCGTGAAGTTGACGCTGGATGCTCACCTGACAGCAACATTGACTCCTGCCGCTTGCAAAAGTGTTGCCAATATACCTTTTTTTCTAGTTTTTATTTTAATTTGTAGATTTTTTATGTTCTGATAATTACAATTTATAATAGTTCTTGTGACTTCATAGCCAATCTTTGTTCTGACACTAATATTAGGTACTGAAATAGTCACAATTACACCAACAGGTGAACATTTTTACCTGCCTGGGTCATTTACTATTGTCTAGAAATATATACAAAGTATTTATAGGTCGCTACAATGTTTTAGACACGCTAGAGTATACCTTGAAGCATGGTGTTAGGACAAGTGTCAGCAAACTGCTGACAGGCAGTGACACTTGATGAATGTACACTCAGGGAACCTTGCTTTATTTGTTTTCACTGTTATACACAAAAATGTTTGTGTCTAGTCTGTATGTCTGTCTGTATCTGTCTGCCTGTGTGCCTGGAGTATATACAGTGGACCCCCAGTTATCAGCCATAATTCGTTCCAGAATGCTCTTCGAGTGCCATTACCGAACGAATTTGTTCCCATAAGGAATAATGTAAATTAGGTTAGTCTGTTTAGACCCAAAAAAATACACTTACAAAAGCACTTACAAAAATACACTTACATAATTGTTCGAGTTGGGAGCAGTACGAAATCCGAGGGCCCCGACTAACGAAAGGCCCATATAACGAAATAATAGTGTAACGAAAGCTTTTTTCGCTTTTGTGTAACGAAAATGGACTCGTGTAGCGAAACGTATCAGACCTGTCCCACACCTGCCCTGCGCCTGCGCAGGACGCCAGTCAAGCATTGTTTACCATTGAGAGAACCTTACCCAGAGTGCTCTTTCAAACATTCACAATAAATTTGTTGTGTTTATTGGTGGTTTAGTGATTGTCATGTGAAATAAGTCACCATGGGTCAAGAAGCATGCCAGTGTAGCAGCATGCAGGAGTGTAGCAGGCATGCAGGGAGTGTAGCAGGCATGCAGGGAGTGTAGCAGGCATGCAGGGAGTGTAGCAGGCATGCAGGGAGTGTAGCAGGCATGCAGGGAGTGTAGCAGGCATGCAGGGAGTGTGCAGGCATGCAGGAGTGCAGGCATGCAGGGAGTGTAGCAGGCATGCAGGGAGTGTAGCAGGCATGCAGGGAGTGTAGCAGGCATGCAGGGAGTGTAGCAGGCATGCAGGGAGTGTAGCAGGCATGCAGGGAGTGTAGCAGGCATGCAGGAGGAGTGGTGAGCAGGCATGCAGGGAGTGTAGCAGGCATGCAGGGAGTGTAGCAGGCATGCAGGGAGTGTGCAGGCATGCAGGGAGTGTAGCAGGCATGCAGGGAGTGTAGCAGGCATGCAGGGAGTGTAGCAGGCATGCAGGGAGTGTAGCAGGCATGCAGGAGTGTAGCAGGCATGCAGGGAGTGTAGCAGGCATGCAGGGAGTGTAGCAGGCATGCAGGGAGTGTAGCAGGCATGCAGGGAGTGTAGCAGGCATGCAGGGAGTGTAGCAGGCATGCAGGGAGTGTAGCAGGCATGCAGGGAGTGTAGCAGGCATGCAGGGAGTGTAGCAGGCATGCAGGGAGTGTAGCAGGCATGCAGGAGTGTAGCAGGCATGCAGGGAGTGTAGCAGGCATGCAGGTGTGGCTGCAGGTGTAGCAGGCATGCAGGGAGTGTAGCAGGCATGCAGGGAGTGTAGCAGGCATGCAGGGAGGGCAGGCATGCAGGGATGCAGGCATGCAGGGAGTGTAGCAGGAAGGCAGGGAGTGGGGATTCCCCTTCGTAGAGACTGAAGAATTCCTCCCCCAACACGTGTTTAACTGTGATGAAACAGGCCTGTTTTGGAAGAAAATGGCCAACAGGACCTTCATTACTCATTACCCTATCTTCCAGATGCCTGCAACTCTCTTCAATAAAGGTAAGTAAATGTTATTTATTAATCTGTTTTTTATTATTTAGTATGTGAATATTTTTGGGTGGAACAGATTAATTGTATTTACATTATTTCTTATGGGAAATAAGGTTTCAAATTACGAAAGTTTCGTGTTGAGAAATAGCTCCTGGAACTGATTCATTTCGTTAGTCGAGGGACCACTGTATATGAAACTCCTTGAAGAATGGTGTGTTGACAAGTGTCAGATAACTCTTGACAGCCCAGTGACATCTGATAAATGTCAGCAGTGCTGGAGGGAACCCTCCCTTTGTTTTCAATGTTACACACGTCTGTCTGTCTAGCTCTGCTTATGTCTGTCTAACTCTGCTTATCTGTCTTTCTGTCTGCCTGTGTGTGTGTCTTTCCGTCTGCTTGTCTCTCAGTCTCAGAGTGCGGCTCGTAAACCAACAGGTATTACACACAATGCAGAAGTGACAATGCGTATTACTTGCCAGTCATGCTTATTATGTCTTATATCTACAAGCATTGTATAGCACTTTGCCTGGAATTTTTGGGTTATCCTAGGTAATTTACACTATGTATAATAACTGTACTTATGTGTACATGTGAGAGACAGACAGATATAGGACAGATAGATAGATATAGATAGATAGATATAGATAGATAGATATAGATAGATATAGATAGATAGATATAGATAGATAGATAGATATAGATAGATATAGATAGATAGATATAGATAGATAGATATAGATAGATAGATATAGATAGATAGATATAGATAGATAGATATAGATAGATAGATATAGATAGATAGATATAGATAGATAGATAGATAGATATAGATATAGATAAATAGATATAATATAGATATAGATAGATATATATAGATAGATAGATATAGATAGATAGATATAGATATAGATAGATAGATATAGATAGATATAGATAGATAGATATAGATAGATATATAGACAGACAAAGATATAGACAGACAAAGATATAGACAAAGATATAGACAGACAAAGATATAGACAGACAAAGATATAGACAGACAAAGATATAGACAGACAAAGATATAGACAGACAAAGATATAGACAGACAAAGATATAGACAGACAAAGATATAGACAGACAAAGATATAGACAGACAAAGATATAGACAGACAAAGATATAGACAGACAAAGATATAGACAGACAAAGATATAGACAGACAAAGTTAAAGACAGATAGAGATATAGATAGATAGACAGAGTTATAGACAGATAGACAGACAGCCAAAGCCAGCTAGCCGGTCAGCCTGCCGAATACATAAGAACATAAGAAAGAAGGAACACTGCAGCAGGCCTACTGGCCCATGCAAGGCAGGTCCATGTCACCCCCCGGCTTAGACCAATGACCCACCTAGTCAGGTCACATCCTCTGAAGGAAGGAGCATGGCATCAGACTTAGTAGCACAAGCTAGTCAGGTCCAACTCACACCCACCCACAGCCACTCATGTATTTATCTAACTTATTTTTACTTTCCTCTTATAAGGGGAGTGTTAATGCGACATGACATCAGTGAATCCCTGGTGTTTGCCACACTATTTGCTCTAGCTGGTGCTCAATTTAACTGGTGCTCCCACAAGGTACTAAGTGGTCCCAGATTTTTTAATATGGTGCACACTGAGGGTGCAGACCCATTCTCTCATGTCTAGGCGACTCAGGCCTATCACGCTAAATTTGAAGGAATGAAAAATAAAACGTAGATCTATGTTCGGAGCAGTACGCGTTTGGACAGTTTAAGGGTTAAAGCCAGCAAAGGCTGGTTTGACAGATTTAAGAAGCGTAGTGGCATACACAGTGTGATAAGGCATGGTGAGGCAGCCAGTTTGGACAAATGTGTGGCTGAAAAATATGTGCATGAATTCAAGGGGTACATAGAGGCTGAACAATTCAAACCCTAACAAGTGTTTAATTGTGACGAAACAGGCCTGTTTTGGAAGAAAATGCCAAACAGGACCTACATTACACAGGAGGAAAAGACACTGTCAAGACACAAGCCTATGAAAGACAGGATAACTCTTATGTTGTGTAGCAATGCTAGTGGGGATTTCAAAGTGAAGCCTTTACTGGTGTATCACACTGAAAATCCCAGTGTTTTCAAGAAATACAGTGTTGCCAAGGCTAATTTGTGTGTGATGTGGAAGGCTAACAGTAAGGCATGGGTCACGAGGGAAATTTTTCTTGATTGGTTCAACAAAGTGTTTGGCCCCAGTGTGAAGAAATACCTCCTGGAATATAAATTGGAACTCAAGTGCCTCCTGATAATGGACAATGCTCCTTCTTATCCTCGAGACTTGGAAGAGCAAATTGTGGAGGAGTTTAGTTTCATCAAAGTGAAGTTCTTGCCCCCTAATACCACTCCTCTCCTCCAGCCCATGGACCAGCAGGTCATTGCAAACTTCAAGAAACTGTACACCAAAGCAATGTTTCAAAGATGCTTTGATATAACCTTGGACACTGAATTGACCCTAAGAGAGTTCTGGAAAGATCACTTCAGTATCCTCCATTGCATAAACCTTATAGGGAAGGCTTGGGAGGAAGTGACTTCCAGGACTTTGAACTCTGCTTGGAAAAAATTGTGGCCAGACTATGTCCCAGAGAGGGATTTTGAAGGGTTTGGGGCTGACCCTCAGGACCCTGTGCCTGTTGTGGAAAAAATTGTGGCACTGGGGAAGTCCATGGTGTTGGAGGTTAGTAGCGAGGATGTGGAAGAGTTGGTGAGGGACCACAATGAAGAGCAAACCATTGCAGATCTGCAAGAGCTTCATCTGCAACAGCAACAGACCACAGCTCAGGAAATTGCTTCAGATGAGGAGGAAGAGAGATGGAAGATGGTGCCTTCTTCAAAGATTAAGGACAACACCACAGTAGTAACAACACCACAGTATAAACACCACCACCACGTGGACTGAGGTGCAAAGATTAATATATGATTTTCACCCTGACAAAGCTGTTGCAGGCCGTGTTGGCAACATGTACAATGACAATGTGGTGTCCCATTTTAGGCAAGTTTTAAAGAGACGCCAGACACAGAGCTCTCTGGACAGTTATTTTGTGAGACAGGGGTCCAGTGACTCTCGAGCTGGTCCTAGTAACATTAAAAAACAAAGAAGGGAAGTAACCCCAGATAAGGACTTGTTACCTGATGTCTTTATGGAAGGGGATTCCCCTTCCAAACAATAACAAATCTTCCATCCTCTCCCCTCCTCCCGTCTTCCTCCTCACATCAACAACTCTTCAATTAAGGTAAGTGTCATGGTTTTATTGTTTTATTCTTCATGTCTCATTGTTTTCTGTGTAATTAAATGTATAATTAATGTAGAATTTTATTTTATTTTAATACTTTTGGGTGTCTGGAACAGATTAATTGAATTTCCATTATTTCTTATGGGAAAAATAGATTTGGAAATCATAATATTCGGTTTTAGTCACTTTCTCTGGAACGGATTAATTACGAAAACCGGGAGTCCACTGTAGCAGTGTTTTCCAGTGGGCAGTGGATAATATGCTGTTCAATGGCAATAAGTTCCAGCTGCTTAGATATGGAAAGAATAAAGAAAAAAGGGTCACTGTATTCAAAACTCAAGAGGATCATCAAATACAATGAACACATAAAAGACCTGGGAGTAATTATGTTGGCTGACCTTTGTTTCAAAGAAAACAATAAGGCAAATATCATGATAGCCAGGAAAATGATAGCATGGATAATGAGAACTTTCAAAAACAAGGGATGTAGTGCTAATGTTGACACTTTTCAAATCACTTGTGCTCTCTCATTTATAATATTGTTTAGTGTTCATGGACCTGTTTAGAACAGGACAGATCCAGAGATTGTTTATGGCCTGCATAGAGACAATAAAGAATTTAAATTTCTGGAAACACCTTAAAGCACTAATTATTTATTCACTGGAGCTGAGGAAAGAGATAAATGATAACATATACCTGGAAAGTACTTAACCCTTTGAGGGTTAAGTACTTTCCAGGTATATACGAGGTACGTATATACAAGACCCTTCCCCACAAGCAGCAACAGCGTTGACCAGGCAAACAAAAGACATGCCTGGCCCAAGGCTGGGCTCCAGGAGTAGAAAACTCACGAAACTCATCAAAGGTATGTCAAAAGTATGGACTAACAATTCCCATATGCAGAACTACATACTACTGTAGAGAGCGGAGGAAATGGCAGTGGAAAATGGTGCTGACTTAGTAAACCTCAACACATGGTTTGGAAGAAATTTATCAAGAACTATAGATTTAATATAAATAATTTTCTGAAGGCTGTATTAAAAATATTTGATCTTGGATAGATATTTATCAAATGTGTTCATACTTTGTGTATGTTGACTTCATGCATTAATAGAGATTTGTCAAGAACTATAGATTAAATATTTATGAATTTCTTATCATTTTTTTTTAATGAATATGATATTACTTACGTACAGTGGACCCTCGGTTAACGAATACCCCGGAAATCGTGCAATTATGTAAGTATAATTTTGTAAGTTCTTGTGGAAGTGTATTTTCGGGGGTCTGAAATAGACTAACCTACGTGAAATTTTTCCTTAAGGGAGTAAATTCGTTCGGTAATGGCACTTGAGCAGACTTCAGGAGTGAAGTTTTTACGAAACTCGGGGGTCCACTGTATATGGATTTCAGTAAAGCTTTTCATAGAGCTCCACACTGGAGATTGTTGAGGAAAGTAGAAGTACACATAATAGAAGGGAAAATATTTTCCTGGAAAGAGGCATGGTTGATAGATAGGCAACAGTTTGCATAAATGAGAAATCAAAGTGGGGACATGTCACAAGCGATGTTTTGCAGGGGTCAGTTTTGGGCCCTTTGTTGTTCAAAATATACATAAATGACATAGATGAGGGAATAAACAGCGACATAAGCATGTCTGCCAATGACACCAAAATAGGCTGTCTGATTAATTTTGATGAGGACACTGGAGCACTGCAAGAATATCACTGACTAGACTGATGTAATAGTTGGAGAAGAGGCAGATGCAGTTTAATGTAAACAAATGCAAAGTTCTAAGCCTTGAAGAAGAAAATAACCATGGAACTTATAAACTAAATAATGTAGATCTTAATCACTCTAAATGTGAAAAAGATTTAGGAGTTCTGGTTAGCAGTAATCTAAAGCCAAGACATCAGTACCCAAGTGTTCGCAATAAAGCGAATAGAATTCTTAGTTTCATGTCAAAAAGTATAAGCAACAAGAGTCCTCAGTTTATACTTCAACTCTACATATAATTGGTTAGGCCTCATTTAGATTATGCTGCACAATTATAGTCACCGTATTACAGAATGGACATAAATGCATTGGAAAATGTACAGAAGATGTATCAGAAATCTTTCCTATGAGAATAGACTGAGGGCACTAAATCTGCACTGTCTAGAAAGGAGTAAAATTAAGGAAGAAATGATCGAAGTGTATAAACAGAAAACAGGAATGAATAAAGGGGATGCAAATAACATGCTAAAAAATATCAAACCAAGACAGGACTCACAGCAATGGGTTAAAGTTGGAAAAATTTAGATTTAGAAAAGATATAGGAAAACATGGGTTTGAATAAGTGGAACAAACTCCAGAGTAGCATCATTGAAGTTAAAACCTTGTTTGGCTTTAACCCTTAAACTGTCCACACGTAGATATACGTTCACGCGCGTAGCTGACCGAATGTACATCTACGTTTTATTTTACATTCGTTCAAATTTAGTGCGATAAGCCTGAGTCGCCTAGACATGAGAGAATGGGTCTGCGCCCTCAGTGTGCACAGTATTAAAAAAATCGGGGACCACTTAGTACCTTGTGGGAGCACCAGTTCGATTGAGTGCCAGCTAGAGCAAATAGTGTGGCAAACACCAGGGATTCAATGATGTTATGTCGCATTAACACTCCCCTTATAAGAGGAAAGTAAAAATAGGTTAGATAAATACATGAGTGGCTGTGGGTGGGTGTGAGTTGGACCTGACAAGCTTGTGCTACTATGTCTGATGCCATGCTCCTTCCTTCAGAGGATGTGACCTGACTAGGTGGGTCATTGGTCCAAGTTGGGGGTGACATGGACCTGCCTTGCATAGGCCAGTAGGCCTGCTGCAGTGTTCCTTCTTTCTTACGTTCTTATGTATTTGGCAGGCTGGCTGGCTTTGGCTGTCTCTCTATCTGTCTATAACTCTATCTGTCCATATCTTTGTCTGTCTATATCTTTGTCTGTCTATATCTTTATCTGTCTATATCTTTGTCTGTCTATATCGTTGTCTGTCTATATCTTTGTCTGTCTATATATCTATCTATATCTATATGTCCTATATCTCTGTCTCTCTCTCACATGTACACTTAACTACAGTTATTATACATAGTGTAAATTACCTAGGATAACCCAAAAATTCCAGGCAAAATGCTATACAATGCTTGTAGATATAATACATAATAAGCATGGAAACCCCTGGCAAGTAATACGCGTCGTCACTTCTGCATCGTGTATAATACCTGTTGGCTTATGAGACGCACTCTGAGACTGAGACAAGCAGATGGAAAGACATACACAGGCAGACAGATAAGCAGAGTTAGACAGACATAAGCAGAGCTAGACAAACAGACAGATAGATAGACAGACAGATACAGAGATACAGACAGACAGATAGACAGACACAGACAGACAGACAGACAGACAGATAGACAGACAGACAGATAGACAGACAGACAGATATTGAAAAAGGGAGGGTTCCCCCCAGCACTGCTGACATTTATCAAATGTCACTGGGCTGTCAAGAGTTATCTGACACTTGTCAACACACCATTCTTCAAGGAGTTTCATATACTCCAGGCACACAGACAGACAGAAAGACAGATAAGCAGAGCTAGACAGATAGACAGACAGATACAGACAGATAGACAGACAGATACAGACAGACAGACAGATACAGACAGATAGACAGACAGATACAGACAGATAGACAGACAGATACAGACAGATAGACAGACAGATACAGACAGATAGACAGACAGATACAGACAGATAGATAGACAGATAGATATAGACAGATAGACAGACAGATAGATAGACAGACAGATACAGACAGACAGATAGGTAGACAGATAGACAGACAGATAGGTAGACAGATAGACAGACAGATAGATAGACAGACAGATAGATAGACAGACAGATAGATAGATAGACAGACAGACAGATAGACAGAGTGAAAAAGCTAGGGTTCTCTGCACACATTCATTCATCAATGTCACTGCCTTATCAGTAGTTATCTGGCCATTGTCAACACACCATTCTTCAAGGAGTTTTATATATACTCCAGGATGTCTAAAACATTGCTGGGACCTATAAATACTTAGTATATATATTTATAGACAATAGTAAATGACCAAGGCAGGTGAAACTGTTCACCTGTTGGTGTGATTGTGACTATTTGAGTACTATTTCAGTACATAATATTAGTGTTAGAACAAAGATTGGCTATGAAATCACAAGAACTATTGTAAATTGTAATTATCAGAACATAAAAATTATATAAATTAAAATAAAAACTAGAAAAAAAGTATATCGGCATTACTTCTGCAAGCGGCAGGACTTGATGTTGCCGTCAGGTGAGCATCCAGTACCAAATTGGCGGGCTTATATCTCGGTAAGTACTGGCCCAATTTTTTTTTTTTAGCCTATCCTGTTTATAAAAATGTGCTCTTCATTTTTAAAAAAAAAATCATTTTTTTTTTTCAAAATATTCGGTCAGCTGCGCGAGTGAGTGTATATCTACGTGTGGACAGTTTAAGGGTTAAAAATAGGTTAGAAAAGTACATGAGAGGGCGTGGGTGTGAATTGGACTTGCCTAACTTGGGCCAGAAGGATTGCTGCAGTGTTTCTTCTTTCTTATGTTCTTAAGAATTTAAGTGTCCTTATTCCAAATCAGTAAAATATATACAGTGGAACCCCGGCTTACGATGTTATCATCTTACGTTATTTTCGGTAACCGATATTTATAACGTAGAAATTTGTTTGTGACTTACGATGTTTGCTTCGTTTCGACATAAGCTACCATGGGTCCAAGGAAAGATCCTAGTGCTAAGCCTGTGGTAAAGAATGTGCAGGAGTGAAGCATTTATGCGGGAGTGTAGCATTTATGCAGGGATGTAGCAGGCATGCAGGGAGTGTAGCAGGCATGCAGGGAGTGAGGGGATGCAGGGAGTGTAGCAAAGATGCAGAGAGTGTAGCAGGGATGCAGGGAGTGTAGCAGGGATGCAGGGAGTGCTGAGGATGCAGGGAGTGTAGCAGGATGCAGGAGTGTAGCAAGGATGCAGGGAGTGTAGCAAGGATGCAGGAAATGTAGCAGGGATGCAGGGAGTGTAGCAGGGATGCAGGGAGTGTAGCAAGGATGCAGGGAGTGTAGTAGGCATGCAGGGAGTGTAGCATTCATGCAGGGAGTGAAGCAAAGATGCAGGGAGTGAGCAAGGATGCAGGGGAGTGCTAAGGATGCAGGGAGTGTAGCAAGGATGCAGGGAGTGTAGCAAGGATGCAGGGAGTGTAGCAAGGATGCAGGGAGTGTAGTAGGCATGCAGGGAGTGTAGCATTCATGCAGGGGTGTAGCATTCATGCAGGGAGTGTAGCATTCATGCAGGGAGTGTAGCATTCATGCAGGGAGTGTAGCATTCATGCAGGAGTGTAGCATTCATGCAGGGAGTGTAGCATTCATGCAGGGAGTGTAGCATTCAAAGAAAAAGGCCAGTAACCCAGAAAAGAACTTGGTACCTGCAGTGTTAATGGAGGGGATTCCCTTCAAACACTAGCATACTACTCCACCTTCTCCCTCCTCCACACATCAACAACTCTTCAATTAATGTAAGTGACATGTTATTGTTCAATATTTGCATGTGTATTTAGGTATTCTTTATTAAATTATTTATTATTTAATGTCAAAAGTTCTAAAAATATTTTATTTAACTACTTTTGGAAGTCTTGGACGGATTAAATTTATTTCCATTATTTCTTATGGGAAAATTGATTCGTTTTACGATTGTTTCGCTTTAAAATATGCCCTCTCTGACGGATTAATATCGTAAGTCGGGTACCACTGTACTAACAAATATTACATACTAGTAAATATAATTATTCACTATACAGGTATCATCCTCTAGTCAGGGAACCTGACTAGTATTTAGAGTACAGTAGGGCCTCGCTTTACGGTGTTTTGCCTTACTGCATTCCGCTAATACAGCGATTTCAAATGACCAAAACTCTCTATACAGCAATCCATCTTTCTAATACAGCACGTCCCACCCGGTTTGTTTACATTATCTGTGAGCACATCTCTCTATTATGTCTGGAAACTTTCCAAAATTTCAAGTGTTTTAAGGTTAATGCACATTTTAAATGTACAGTAGATCATCATTTAGCACGAGATTATGTTGCACGTTATGGGTATTGCACGATTGAAGAATTGCGGCACATTATTATCTAACACGACGTAAAAATGATATTACACGGTTCGCAGGAGGGTAAAAAAAAATTGAGCCCGCAGGTCCTTCACAAACCATCCCACTAACAAAATATTTGCCCAACCAAATTTTTAATGCTCCCCAAGCAATAAGCTTCGATAATTCTATTCACTCATGCGCAAGTCCCACTCAAATAAAATCGCATGTGTGGGGAAGTACCCTGGCTGGTGTGTGGGGAAGTACCCTGGCTGGTGTGTGGGGAAGTACCCTGGCTGGTGTGTGGGGAAGTACCCTGGCTGGTGTGTGGGGAAGTACCCTGGCTGGTGTGTGGGGAAGTACCCTGGCTGGTGTGTGGGGAAGTACCCTGGCTGGTGTGTGGGGAAGTACCCTGGCTGGTGTGTGGGGAAGTACCCTGGCTGGTGTGTGGGGGAAGTACCCTGGCTGGTGTGTGGGGAAATACCTTGGCTGGTGTGTGGGGAAGTACCCTGGCTGGTGTGTGGGGAAGTACCCTGGCTGGTGTGTGGGGAAGTATCCTGGCTGTGTGTGGGAAGTACCCTGGCTGTGTGTGGGGGAAGTACCCTGGCTGGTGTGTGGGGAAATACCTTGGCTGGTGTGTGGGGAAGTACCCTGGCTGGTGTGTGGGGAAGTACCCTGGCTGGTGTGTGGGGAAGTATCCTGGCTGGTGTGTGGGGCAGGCTGGCTTTGTTTACCGGCTGACGCTGCCCTCCAACCTTCATTATCTATGTCATATTTTTATTAATTTGGGCGTCTTTATCATGCTGCTACGTTATTTATGTTATACCTAATATTATCCTGGAATAAATATGATAGGTAGTTATTATTTATTGATAGTAATAGTATAATTAAACAATAACAAATCTAGAAGCAGTGCTTTGAAACTGGGTCTAGACCAGCTGATGATGTCTTACCGTCAGCTGTATAATGTACTGCTGGGTAAAAGAGCCCAGAGATCTATTACAGCATTTATGCACACTCCAACACAACCATCGACTTTAGTACCAGAACCTCTACCATCCACTTCTGCCGACAACCAACAACCATCCACCTCAGCCCAGTAGGGCCACACCATCCATATCCACTCTCTTCACAACCATCCACAAACATCATTACCCACAATTTAAGGTAAGAAATACTATTATTTCTATTGCATTTGTAGTCTTAAGCAGTAATATATCACGACAGTGAACTACAATTACATATTCACCTTCAGTTTTTGCAAGATCTGTTGGTCTAAAAAAACTTAGTTTGGCTTTTTGGGGACTCCCAGAAACGTAACCCTATTTTTCCCATAAGTTCTTTTAATTATCTAACACGAAATGTTCTAACACGACGTTTTCAGGAACGTAACTACCGTGCTAAATGACGATCTACTGTACTCTGATAATTATACTTGTGTACATGTACCTAAATATGCTTATACAGTGCTGGCGTGCAGGTACACATTAAAATCACTAAGAGTTTCTCTACACTTGACACCATGTTAACCCTTAACCCTTTCAGGGTCGGTGCCATACTAGTACGTTTTACGAGGAGGGGTTGGTGCCGTACTAGTACGCGTAAATTCTAGCGGCTTCAAACTAAGCGGGAAACAGCTGGTAGGCCTAGGGATGAGAGAATGAGTCTGCGCGGTCAGTGTGCGCAGTAGTAAAAAATCGGGCACCCAGTGGTGCAATGTGAGAACACCATTTCAGTACACCTTCTCCACCATGCCTCGCAGCAAGAAACACCTTACTCCTCGGCGAATTGGGACACTTTTATTCATCAGTGACAGTTCTAACAGTGATGGGGGTGTCAGTGAAGGTGACTTTCAAGGTTTTGGGCGGTTGTGGCCAAAACTAGTGACCATAATCCGGTAAAGTGAGGAAAACCCAGGCACCCACAGCCGTCCACCTCTGGTGCTGTGGCGTCTTGTTCACGGCCAGTTGTACCAGAACGAAGGCGGAAACTCCTATTTACTCATATCCCGGACTCAGATGTCAGCAATGGTGATGATAGTGATAGTGACTATGAACTCCAAGCCCTTCGAAATACAGTGGACCCCCGGTGTTCGTCCTGCTCAAAACACTCCCTTTTATGTAAGTGTATTTTTTTAAATGCTTTTATAAGTGTAGTTTTGGGGGTCTAAAAGGACTAGTCTACTTTACATTATTTCTTAAGGGAATAAATTCGGTTGGTAATGGCACTTGAGCTGCATTCTGTTACGAAAAATGGACGAACACCGGGGGTCCACTGTAGTTCCAGTAGTGCGAGTGAAGGAGAATATTCACCAGTGAAGCGTCAGTATATACGACGGTATATGCGCTCTGGTAGTGTGCCATATGCTCTTCCAAGGGTTAGGAGTACATCTCGGAGTACATCCCGTGGGCGTACAACAGGACGTGATAGTGAAAATGAAGATGATAGCGTTGCAATTGGTATGAGAAATGTGCATGCAACTGGTAGTGGTGGTGGTGGTGCCACACGCGAGGCACCAGCAGTGGACCATGCTGGCACCCACGCTGCTGAGTCAGCTCAGTTACAACAAAGGCAACCTCACCCACCCACCAACCCCCACAACTACAACCTAAACTTCCACAACCCCCACAACCACCTGTAAATATCCAGTACCCACCAGCAGACCGCACCTGGGATTGGCAGGAAGCTGCGGGATTCCAATCCCCATCAGTTTGATGAAAGTCACAGTGGATTACGCCCATCTTGTCACTTGGGAACAATGCCACTGAACTGGAATGTTTCCAGTTATTTTTGGAACCCCTGATAGACATTATTATCGGGAAAGCGACAGATCCCGTTACACACAATGGCAAACCACGATTCTTTCCACCAAAATCCGTCTACACCAGTGGAAGGAGACAACTGTGGCAGAGATGTATCTTTTCTTTGCCACAATAATGCTTATGCCAATTTATAAGCACCGTATCAAATCATATTGGTCAACAGACAGATTGATTGCAACACCAGCTTTCAGTGATATTATACCAGTGAATCAATTTGTCTTCTGCATTTACATTTCTCAGACAAAACCAGGCCTGACAGAACCGACAGGTTATATAAGATTAGGAATGTGTTTCTGTATCTGAAAAGAAATTCAATATGTATTTTTATCCCTTCAGGAAGCTTGTTATTGAGAGTCACTGATTCTGTTCAAAGGTAGACTGTCATTCAAGCAGTATAAGCAAGGGGAAACGCTTTGGTATAAAAGTTGTTTGTAGCTTTTGTGATTGCTACAGTGGTCTTTGTATTGGATATTATTGTGTACACTGGAAGTAATACATTGAAAGATACCAGGAAGTTCTGGGTATCTCTGGTGATTGGTTGAACAATGATGGAACCATATCTTGGCAAGGGCATATATTATATACTGATAACTGGTATCAAGCCCCCCCCTCAGTGATTTTTTAGGAGTTAACTTGACAGATGTGTGCGGACAGTGCTTAAATGGAACAATCCCCAGGGTTTAATGCAGGCACTCGTAGAGGTGAGGTGCAGGCGTTTGCGCCAAGATATCATGGTATTTCGTGGCATGACAAACGAGATTCCCTGTTTCATCAATTCACCCTAATGAAACAGACAGTGGCAGGGTGGAAAGGGACCGATGAACCCATTCTAAAACCTGCATGTGATGGACTACACTCTCAATATGCGTTCAATGGACAAATGTGACATGCAGGTTGGGGTGGGATTGGCTAAAAAATTTTTGGTCTAAACTTTTTCCTTCTGGACATTTCCATCTCAATGCTTATAATGTTTATAAGTTGAAAACCACAAACAAACCACCATATGATTTTTGTTTTTTGTTATCAGGCAAATAATCATCAAGAACCAAGAAACACCACCTGCAATAGAAAACCGCCCACAAACCAACAACTACCCTCTTGTCTCGGGGGCTTGGTGGTGAACACTTCCCAACAAAACTCCTGCTATGTTTGCAGAAAAAAGGCTCAGAAGGGGGTTATGTCTGTGCCCTCAAAAAAGCCCCACAACAAACAAAGACACTCGTTTTTATGTGTGGAATGTGGCCCATGTGCATGGAACCATGTTTCAGAGACTTCCCCGCAGAACCCTAGAAACATGTGCAGTGACTCAATATGTGTATTATATGATTAAACAATAATTTATAAACATAATTTTCATTGTACATTGTTGTAAATATGTTTTGTAAACAAACTAGTGATAACAAAACTTTAAAGGCATTATTTTATAAGAAATGGAGTGAATAAATTTTAAAAACAGCCTTATATTGGGGCTCACAGTCCATAAAAGTTATTTGAAAAAAAAAAACCATAAAAAAAAAAAAAAAAATTACCGGAATCGCCGTGTTGCTATCATCGGTTCATTTTGGTCAACTTGAAGCCTCCATATCTGTAAATATTGATGGTTTTTTTGTTTAGTTATTTAGATTCAGAAAAAATATCATTTCATAAGATATAATAAATTTTTTTCGAATATTTTTAGACCCCAAGGAAACACGTTTCCCGAAAACCGACCCCCAAAGGGTTAAACGGTTCCCACGTATATTTTACGTTAGCTCGCCCAATTTCCCCGAATTCTTTGAAAAAAAAAAAAAAAAAAAAAAAATAGAAATAAAGGCCCCAAATTTTGGGGGTTAAAAGGATAAAAAAAAAAAAATTTGGGCCAGTAGTTACCCGAGATATGAGGCGGAGAAGTTGGCCTCCCACCTACACAACCCGGAGGGCCCCGCTTGCAGAATCGTTGCGTCCTTTTTTTCACTTTTTTTATTTTATGTAATTTTTTATGTTCTCATAATCACAATTTATAGTAGTTCTTGTGATTTCATGTAATCTGTGTTCTGACCTAATATTAGGTACTGAAATTGTACTCAAAAAAAATAATAATAAAAGATAGTCATAAAAATAATAATAATAATAATAGTGAATAATAATGAAAAAATAATAAAATAATAAAATTTAAAAGTGAATAATAAATTTAAAAATTAAAATAATAAAAAAGTTCCCCGAAACATTCCTTATTAAAACTGATCTCCACTAAATAAGGAAAAAGGGGGGATGACACCTTTTTTCACCTTTAAAAGGGATGACAGTTGACAGAATTGCCCTTTTTTTTTTCTTAAAAACCCTTTTGTCTGTCTGTATCTTTCTTTTTTGTACTTTTTTTCCTACTTCCGGGGTCCCCTTCTTTTTTTGTTTCCCTCCTTTTGTCCTCTCCTTTCTGTCTCTTTTCTCAATAGTCAAACCAATGGTAAAAAAAAGATCCAAGCACAGTATAATACTTTTCTTGATTTTTTAGTTATCCCAGGTAATTTCACTATGTATAATTGTATTTTTGTATTGTTTGTGGTTCCGAAAACAAAATAGAACCAATCAGGTACCCCTGACCAGCCAGCTGCTGGCCAAGGGGCAAAAAAACTGCTTGGGCCCGGGGCCCGGCAGGCAAAGCCAGGGGGCCCCCCTGTTCTGTGTGTGGGCTTTTTGTCTGCTTGTCTCAGAGAGTAGCTCATAAAAACCCAAATGGTATTCCCAAACATAAGTGCATTTATCCTTTTTCTTGATTTTTTTTGTTATCGTAGGTAAACACTATGTATAATTGTATTTATGTATGTGTTCCTGTGGGGCAAAGATAAAACCCGGCAGGGGGGAGATGAAAAGAATCAGGTACCCCGCTGACCAAACCAAGTTTTGCCCGGGGGCCAGGGGCCCGGCAGAAATTTGGGCCCGCCAGCCCAAAAACTTTTCCCCCAAAAGGAAATGACATGACTCAAATGAATCCTTTGTGTTTGTCAGCTGGCACTCAATTTACCTGGTGCTCCCCAAAATAAGTGGTCCCAATTTTTAAACACACAAGAGTGTTTAAAGGGTTTAATAAAATTTTTCATTCTTTTCTGTATGTAAATCTATATTTAATCTTAAAAAAATTTTTTTTTA
>WNWK01013599.1:0-54673 GCA_009830355.1 Cherax destructor
TAGTCTGCATAAACAAATTTTCCCTTTTTTTTTGGGGAAAAAAATTCAAAATGGAAATAAGTGTAAAAAAAGAAGGGAAGAACCCAAAGGAAAGACAGGGGGGGGCCAGAGGAGCTTCAGATCACGGGTCGTTTTAAAACTGGATGTTGTGCCCAGGGCAAGTCTAAACCCCTGTTTCCCCTGGGAAAAAGGAACAGAACTAAATATCCTTTTAAAAGAAATCAAAAAGGGGTTAAAAAAAACCATTACAATGCTTCTTTCCGGTTTTATTAAGTTTCATAATAAACCATAGGATTTTATGTTAATTCTTAAATGGTGAACCGTGAAACAATAATTATTAGAAATTTTCACTGAGTTCATTTAATAAGATTGTACACCATATTATGTCTTCATTATAATACTGAATGGCTCTAGTATCACAAGACATTCAATTCACATAATACAACTCTTTGCTTGACTCAATCCAAAAGAATCAGAAGAAACACTTCCTTAATTCACTGTATGCCGTAGCATATCCATGATGTAGAGTATTACTATTCTCTACGATTTAACTTTCATAACACACTGGGGATTAAAAACGTTTACACTTAAAGAAGATCTCAGCGAATCTGTCTCCCATGACTTTTTCGGTCTTTTGAACAATACCACTCCTGGGAGCAAAGACAATCTCCAGTGTCTCCAATAAAACAAACCGTCCTAGAGACTTCTGTCTGATACTGTTCTGCTGGAGGGTCACTAGGGAAGTGGGGCCAGAAGGCTAAATCCAAAATCGAGATGCTTTCCTAAAGGTGAGGGGGGGGAAATGTACTACTTTGCAGCCCAGACAGATGTCACCTCGGATTGAGTGGGAATGGTGACTAAACGCCAACCGGGTACTAAACAGCTGTACCAGTAGTTTGATCAACAAAACATCCTATCTATTCACAAAAATAAATTAAGGCCAGATAATATTATAAAGTACGGAATCTTTGTTTTAGCTACTAACAAAGGTACAGATAATATAATAAAAAAAAACCAAAAACATACATAAACTTGACCAGTGGGTCTACCAACGTGGGGTAACAGGATACTATCGGTGACACAAATCAGTGTTGTGTACAATTATGTGGATTAGCTGCCCCTTTGCGGTGTTCAATACTTTTATTGAGATCCTGAAAGGGCGATCTACCTGATGTCCTGTTACCCTTTCATCGAGACACCTATGGAATCCCTACGAGGATATTTAAGGAATTTCCTTAAAGGAGCATGACAGTTTTTTTGAAACTCATCACCGGCACAATGCCATTGTTGACAGATACCAAGAAGTGAGGCTTTTTGGCCTAGAGGTACGTTTAAAGGATGTGTCAGTGCCTGGCTGAAAATTAGGAATGTCCCTTTTGAGGCACAGGTTTTGATAAAAAAGAAACTTTCAGAAGTATGGAGTGATCCATGCAATTATGGAGGAATGATGAAGTATGGGTGTTTTAGGTGTGCAAGGGGTACCTACTCTGCCTCTTAGATCAGTCATATGTTCAAATGGAAGTTTTTGGACCCAGGTTTTCGTATGTCCCGGGCCAAGTGAGGACCTGTAGGGTTTGTGGAGCTGCAGGGCATGTCGGCACCGCTTGTGAACGGCGACTGGCCTATCAGCAGGATGGACAGGAGGTGATAGAATGTAGGAGAGGAAGGAAACGTCATGAAGGAGGTGCAAGACAAGGAACCAGTGACTAGTAGGATGTGGAGCGAGGTGGTGGAGGGGACAGCGATGGAGGAAGTGCTTTTATCGACAACTCAACCAGAAACATTGCCGGGTATAATCCCAAAGGTGGAAGGACAGGAATCTAAAGGGAGGGGTGGCAATAGGATTGAGTTTGACCAGTCCTTTCTGGCTGCAGTCCTGGTAGGAGGGGAGGGACAGTTTGTATGGGTAGATGGCTGGTGGGGGATATTCAGGTTTGTTTTGTGGGCGATACATGCCAGCAGTGTCTAGTCATAGGTGTAAGGCAGAGTTTGTCAAGGATGACTTGATCTACGCTCTACGTGGTTGTCGAGCGATTGTAATTGTGTAATACGAGAGAAAGATGTAGAGCCTCAGGGACGGGTTGTGTATTGCATGAGCTGAGAGAAGTTTTAAGGGCGGTTGGGTTGATGACGTCATCAGAGGCAGAGGATGGAATGTGGATTTTACCTTTTTTCTGAGAGATTACGTGGCACGACTCGATTGGATATACGTGTCATGGCTGGTACAGGTCGGACAGGTGTGTTGTTTAGATGTCGTTTTTTCAGATCATAGGGGCGTTATCGCGGAACTTCAATGGGAGGGGGTCGTGACCATATATCCGAGTTATTAGAAAATTAATATTAGGCTCTTGGGAGAGTTGGGACACAGGGAGAAATTTGCTGAGTGGTGGGGGAAAATGTGGGCAGAGGGGAGGAGTGTTACCGATGTAGTGAGTTGGAGGAACCAGCGAAGGAGGCTATTAAGGATTTTTTTGTACCAGAGGGTAGGGAGGATGCACAGCTTAGTTATGGGAAGCAGATGTATCTGGAGGCGCAGCTGAAGGATTGTGGTGAGTACCGAGGATGGAAAAGGCAGGGAGAAATGAGTTCTTTACGAGGGCAACTAAGGGAATTGCAAAATGAGAGTTTCCATGCAGTGCGGATTAGGAGTGGAGTGAAAGAGGTCTTGTGGGGAGATAAATAATCTGCACTCATTTTACGTAAGTTTCAGGATAGGCACAGCAGAACAACTTTGTTGTCCCTCAAGGTTGAGGAAGACTTTGGAAGGTATGCACAGGGACAGGTTTTACGTACAATGGAGGGAATGAGTGGGTATGCCGAGCTTTGGTTTGGAAAGGGTGGCAGGGATAGGGAGGCGAGAGAGAGGATTTTAGGGGGCATTCGAGAGGGTATTAGTAGGGTTGAGAGGGAGGGGTTGGAAGGTAGAATCACGGAGGAGGAGGTGTTGTTAGTGGTTCAGGAGTTGCGTCTGGGGAAAGTGCATGGGATTGATGGTATGCTGGGGGATTTTAACGTCCATCACTGGGAGGTTTTGAGGGAGGTATTGTTAGAAGTTTTGAACATGATGAAAGAGGATGGGAAGATGGGGAAAGGGCAGAGGTCTTGGTACTTGGTATCTAAGAGCAAGGACGGTGTGACATTGGGAGACTATAGGGCGATAACCTTACTTTGTGCAGATTACAAAATCTTTGTGAAAGTATTGGGCAATTGCATGAAGAGGGTCTTAGGTGGGTTGTTGGATGGGGGTCAATTAGGGATTCCTGGAAGATGCATGGGGGTTGGGCATAGACGAATTCGGGAGTTTATAGAGAGGTGTCAGGAAGGGAGTGGGGGTGTACTCAGTTTGGATTTGGAAACTGCGTTTGATAGGGTCGATCTGGAAATGTTATGGGAGATTTTACGGAGACGGGTTTGGGACCGAGGTAGTGGAGTCGGTTCGGACTATGTATGTGGGAGCACAGTTTAGAGTTCAAATCAATGGTAGGTTAGGGACAGTGGTAGATTTGGGTAGGGGTCTGAGACAGGGGTGTCCTTTATCACAGTTGTTTTTTGCATGTTTGCAAGATCCCTTGTATAGTATGGTTGTGGAGGGAGTCAGGGAGCAGGGAGTTTCTAGGTTGGCCCCCAGGATTGTGGGATACGTAAATGATACCACTGGTGGGAAGTGAGGAGGGTTTGGCTAGGGTTAGTGATGTCATTGGCGTTTTTGGGAGGGGGTCTGGAATGTGGGTAAATAGGAATAAGTCTAGGCTTCTGGAGGTGGGAACGTGGGCGGGGTGGGCGTTGGGGACGCGGTATGGGTGGGTGCAGGTAGATAGTTTAAAGATCTGTGGGGTGCATTTTTGTAGGGATGAACAGTTGGTGCGAAAAATTAATTATGTGATAGTTGATGCAGCATTAGCGAGGATGGGAGGTTGGAGGCCTGGGGAGGTCACACTTTTACAGAGGGCAGTGGTAGTTAACACGTTAATTAACAGTCGTTTGTGGTTTGTAGGGGCTGTGTACCCCTTGGTTGAAGAGGATGTGCTTAGATTACAAAAGAGGGTCCTTCGTTTCATTTGGAGTTATGGTAGGCACTGGCTGGGTAAAGGAATTGTTATGAGATGGGTTAGAGAAGGGGGCATGAGGTTGATACGATTGCAGAGAAGATTGTTGGAGATCTTCGTCAAACAGGAATTTGTGGTGGGGGGGGGGGCGTGGTGCTCGGGTAGGACAGGTGATGCGCGAGGTGAGGAGATGGTGGGGTTGTAAAAATGTAAAGTGAGTGAAGCAATGTTGAGGGTTTTGTTGGTGGTCAGCAATCCGGAGAAGCTGAAGGTAAATAAATTAGAGAGGGTCGAGGATGGGGATGAAGTCGTGTGTGGTACTGCAGATTTTCCGATGTATGACTGGAAAGGGCTGTGGAAATGGCTTAGGAAGGTGAAAGTGCCGCCGAGGGTGAGGGAAACTGGGTTTCGCTTTTTACACGAGATTTTAGTGTCGAGAGCACAATTGTTTAGCATAGAGTTGGTGACGGATGGTTTGTGCTCTCGCTGTGGTTCGATGGACACAGCGTACCATATGGTTTATTTCTGTCCTGACCTAGAGAATGTGCGGGTATGGCTAGGGAGGGTAGTGGCAAGCGTGGGAGGGAGGTCTCGTGTTTGAAAGCCCTCAGTTTAGATGTTGGAGGCGTACAAGACTATGTCAGTCAGGCTTTAGTGTATATTGATTTTAGATTTTCTACATATGCCTTGGTCCATGAGAGAGGAGGGTGGTCGGGTAAGGATACAATCTCTGACGGTGCATCTTTATAGGATATGTCGTCGGAATTGCGAACTGTATGGGATTAGGTGGGAGAGAGCTTTCCCAGTTGGATATAGGGATATGTCAGTGGGCGTTTTGAGAGGTTTAGCTTGACGACCGATGGTGAGGGGACTGGTCATAGGGGTATGGAAGAGAAAAGAAAAAAAAACGTTTTTCAATGTTTTGTAGTGCATGGGAATACAAGAGTAAGAGTGAGTATGGATAGGGGAGGGAAAGGACAGGTATGTAGGCAAATCATTGTAATATATAAAAAGAAAAATTGGGGGGTGGATGACCTGTTGTTTTTGTCTTTGCTTTTAGAGTAAGACATGATAGAGTTTTTCCTTTTTTGTAATATATACACATTGTAACGACTTGGTGTTCATTTGGCCTTGTATTTATTATGTCCCTTTATGATATTGCTCATAGTTAGGTGTTTTTATACCTTTGTTTTTGTGCACTCAAGAGTTATAGGCAAAAGGTAAAACTTAGTTTATGTATAAAAGCTTTTCTCTTGAAAATGAGAGATGGTTATATAGTTCTGGCTATCAGTACAGATGTAATGTAACGCGCTTGACGTTATTATGGTGTACAGTTTTGTGTTTATGTGTATTGTATCGCAGGTTTATATATATAAAACAAAATTGTTTTGTAAGTTTTTTGAGGGGCATAGTTCCCCGGCAAGTGCAGCCAGTTTGTGTGTTTTTAGGAGGTTTCTTCATATATGAAATGGAATTATACTCGTATGTGCAGACTGTTCAGTTAATTGTATGTTATTAAGGGGAGGGGGAGGGGGTTCTTGTCTTTACGCCATAAGTGGTTTAAAAAAATTTTTGTTTATGTTGCAGAGGTCACGTGTTCATTGATGTTTTGAGAGTCATAAGGGTGTTTTCCCTTATAACTATGTTACGTGTCTGGGTTATAGGGTAGATATTGGGAAAATTTTGTTTTTGTTATAGGATGGGTTTTATTTTATTGAGGTTGTGACCGTGATGCTACACGGTGGTGCTTGAGTTTTGTTACTTTACTTAATGTGGTGTAGGTTTTTTTTTGGCACTCTGTTGTTACCCAAGAAATAGTGGTTTGTATCCGTTTCTGGATTTGTTTTGATATGTTTTCTCTGACTTTGTACAATTGTGTTTAAGGTTTTAAATAAAAAAAAAATATGCTAATATTAGTAATAAAGCTTATCTATGTATCACATTTATTCCAACTTCATATCAGAAACATGATAGATAACCTAGAAGCACAATAAAGACGCCGAAATTAATAATAAAAGACATATTATATGGAGAGGAGGAGGCGGTGTTTACATCAGGGCAAACACTCTAACCAATTTTCTTTTTTTGCTTGTTATCATTAATCTTCTTAGGCCCCATGGTGACTTATTTATACAAATAATATAAAAAAAACTCCCAAACATGTGAAGAAACACGAAATAGTTTAGAGTGAAGTTCAGCGGAGTTTTGGGCTGAGCGACATCTCCGGGGAGACTGACGCACATGGTAATGGTCGACTACTGAGCGATTTTTTTTACCGACCAAAGCGTTCGAGTACCGAATTGTTCGAGTACGGAGATGTTCGAGTACCGAGGATCCACTGTACTATCATGTGCCATTTATATCTTGTGTGTGCTCTTAAGACCATTATGAAAACATTTTTTTATGTTATGAATGCAACCATAATTAAAAAATCTTACTTTAAGCGAGAAATATGAGTCAGACAGAGTGACGGGCCTACCACGCTGTTGAAGCTGACCTGATGTGTGTCGGGGATTGTAAGTACCGATTATATAACAACTGAAGAGCTTATATTGCAAAGCAGGAATTCAGAGTCCATTTCTAAGCTAGTTTACTCATTGAAACTAAATCTCTATTCCCTCTTAACTTGCCATATAAGCTATTTTGCTTCACAAATATCCTGACAGATATCTGTAAAAACGACTTCATATGTGATGGTAATAACTCAGAAATTATGGTTCCAGTTAAGTAAGTAAGTAAGTAAGTAAGTTTATTCAGGTATACACAAATACATTTACATACATTATCATACATAGCAGCATATGTGTAGATAACCTAGGATAACCCAAAAAAGTCAGACAGAGTGACTTATTTCCATTGGGGTCCTTTTTATACTTAATTTTTACATTGTAGGATATATATGTTATTATATTATAAAGGATATATGTATACTAGGAATAAAGTAAAAAGAGTTATTTACATATACATGTGTGTTAGCTAAAAAAATAAAAAATCATTCTCCTCCCTTTCTGTCGCTACATTCATTAGGTACCTTTTGGTTCTCTTCTTGAACTGGCTCATGCTATGACTGGCTTTGACATGTGCAGGCAGTCTGTTCCATTCCTTTATTGCTGTACAATAAAAGGTGTTTGAAGCCTGGCCACTGACTGTGGGAACTACAAAGTTGTGCTCTCTTCCCCTAGTACTATGACTGCTTTGGTTCCCAGCCTTGACAAAATTGGCAGCAAGATATTCTGGACACTGTTTGTGAGCAATTTTATAAACTTGATTTAATTTAAGTTGTTTTACTCTGTCTTCAATATTCAGCATATCCAATTGTTGTAATTCATCCTGGCCTACATGCTCTCTTGGACCCAGGTCCAGGATGAATCTTACCATTTTGTTCTGGGTGATTTGCAGCTTATCTTTCAGTTTTTTTGTCAAGGCAGAGTACCATGAAGAGCAAGCGTAGTCCATATGACATTGTATAAGGGCTTGACATAGGGTCCTGCGAGCCTCAGTAGGTAGACACTGTGCTTGTCTGTAGAGGAACTTCAGTGTGGCATTCGCTTTCTTTACTACACTGTTACCTATCAATTCTCCTGACATGCATGGGTCAAAGGGGATTCCCAGATATTTTACTGAGGAAACTGAAGTGATGGATTCCCCATTACACCGGATATTAAAATTATTTACCCTGCTCAGTTTATATTTCGTGCCAAAGAGTATGGCTTCTGTTTTCCCTAGATGTAACGATAGTTTGTTGTCTACTAACCATTTGCTGCAGGACTCCAGTTCCAGTGTTAATACATTAGCTATATCTTGTGGGTCTTTACCTGACACTAACAGAGCACTGTCATCCGCATACAGTAGGAGTTTGCACTTGACACTGATGGGCATATCATTTACATAACACAGGAATAATAAAGGACCCAGAATACTACCTTGGGAACTCCACATGCTATCGGCAGTGGTTCTGATTCCGTTTTGTTGATTTTGACAATTTGTTTCCTGTTGCTAAGATAGGACTTAAACCAGTCTGTGGAACCTATGCCGATAGCTTGAAGTTTCTTACATAATATATTGTGGTTGACAGTATCAAAGGCCTTTTGCAAGTCTAAAGTTACCATTCCTATGAGGTTCCTTATAGACATTTCAGTTCTCATGTAATCCATCAGATTAATTAGGGAGGTGTCGGTTGAGTAAGATCTCCTAAAGCCTGATTGGTAACTATGAAGAATGTTGTTGTCACTAAGATATTTAACTACTTGACAGTATACCGCCCTCTCTAGAATTTTGGATATTACACTGAGTATACTAACAGGCCTATAGTTGCTGACATCAGACCTACTATTTTTCTTGAAGATAGGAGTAACTCTGGCCTCCTTGAACCCATCTGGCACTGTATTAGTGGTGATGGACAAATTTATTATGTGAGCAATGGGGATTGCCAGTTCAGATGCACCATCTTTTAGGAATTTAGACGGGATGTTATCTGGGCTGGTGCTCTTAATTGGGTTTAACCTGCTTAGTTCTTTTTTCACGAAGTCATGAGATACACTTACTAGTCGACAACTGTTTGGAGTTACCCCTTTATTGGTATAGTATGTTTTAAATTTATCAGAGTCTGTGTTAAAGGTATTTGATGCAGCTGGTAGCTTACTTACTAGTGTTGATGCGACAGTTGTGTAGTATGAATTAAAACAATTTGCCACTTTAGTTGTTTCGTGGCATACCTCGTTATCAACATTTAGAACTATGTTAGATCTAGCTACGGGTTTATGGCTATACCCCAACTGTTTGAGTTGTTGCCAGAGCTTTCTAGGGTTATTCTTGTACTCTTCGATCTTTGAGCAATAGTGCCTTGCCTTTGCGCCTTTTATAAGCCTCTGCACTCTGTTCCTCACCCTTTGGAATTCATTTAGTGCTGCAATATCCTGTCTGTTTGCCTTAAATCTTTTTATCAACTGATCTCTGAATTTCATATTATCTAATATCTCAGTAGTCATCCAGGGTTCAGTTCTTCGTTTAATCCTAACCTCTTTAACTGGTGCAATATTATCAAGGATGGCAGTGAACATTGTATTGAATATTTCCCAGGCATCATTTACGTCCGGGCAACTTGTTATCACTGACCAGTCACAATTGTGTAGCATATTTACCAGTGTTTCTTTACTGTAGTTTCTAGTTGACCTAACTTTTATTGTCTTGTGTAGGCCTATCCGTTCCCTAGTAATTTTCCTGGTGCAGTAAATGATGAAATGATCACTAAGACCTGTGGTAATGACCCCTGACTGACTAATGTTCTCAGGGCGGTTACAAAGTATGTGGTCAATTAGGGTGGCTGAGAACTGTGTGATCCGGGTTGGTGTATTAATTAGTTGCGTGTAACTATTTAAATCCAGAATTTGCTTATATCTTTTACATAGCCCGTTATTTTGCTGTTGAAAACAGATGTTGAAGTCTCCTAGTATTACTATCTCGTCATTGTTATCAAGTCCTGACAAGACTCTCGAAAAGTCCTCTAAGAACTGGTCATGGGTGGGAGGGCGATAACTAGTTCCTACTAAGATGGGTTTGGTCTTGGGTAGCAACACTTCAAACCATAGAATCTCCAGTTTATTGTCATTTAAATCAGGTCTTGGATTATAGGCTAAGTCGTTCTTTATGTAGGAACATACCCCACCACCTTTTCTATCCCTATCTAAGCCTTTTATATTGTAACCTTCTATTTTGACCTCGTCGTCAGTCACCGTATCATCCAACCAGGATTCCGAGATGGATATAACTGCCGCTCTAGTTCTGTTAGCTAGAATCCTAATCTCTGCCAATTTTGGAAGAAGTGATCTTGCGTTGACATGAATAAAGTGAAGGCCTGTTTTCCTAAGACAATCATAATCATCAATAAGTGGCAAGGGGTCATTAGCATTAAAAATAGGAAAATGAATGTCATCATTGCTAAAGGGTAACTGTGCCAAAGTGAATTTGTTACAAACAAAATGAAATCTGGCACCATTACCATAATTGAACACACATCCATCATGCACCCAACTTTTACACAATTTACAACCGGTAAGTTTACTGTTCTTCTTTCGTACCTTATTACAGTGTATACATATGTCTGGTGTCTGAGATAATAATGTTTCTATTGTCTGTGCATTACCTATAGCGTTAAGGTTATCATTACTAGCAACTAGACCGTCATTATCACCATGATTTATCTGTCTGTTTTGCACTTGTATCATAGATTGAGGTCCTGGATTAGTATGAATATCGCCACTTAATAGCGCCACTATAAAAGCTGTGCTCCACTGTTTTGTTTTGGAGATGTGGGGTTGCCAAACCTTTCGGGCGATAGTGGCACTTACGTTTCTGGTATGATGGCCACTGTTGGGCTTTCACTTTCCAGGGAGCTATCACCTCATTCACCTTTTCCAGACCCCATGACTGATTTCCTTCTTCAGAGAAATGCACAATAATGATAAATATCATTATGGCAGCCTGAACCCCTCTGATGCCAGCCATAGTTACTCTTCACTCTTTATCACTTCACAACAAAAATTTGTTTTCTTTTCTTTACTTTTTATTAAAAAGAAACCACTGATCCTATCAGACACATAGCAATGCCTAGTATCTACTCTAGAAATCACCACTGGTTACTAGTAGATTTTCTGTTATCACATACCCGGATTACCCCTCACTTGTCCCCTTACTTCGTAAACTCCCATCACTCCTCACTTCATAGTCCGGCTTTCCCTATCACACTTCTAACTCATTTCCATCCTGGCAGTGTAAAAAGAAGTTTTTCAAAGGCGATGTCCGCACACAGCCCCATCAGTCCCATATAGCGGGGCTCGTCGTTGTTGCTAGTCCTCGTAGAGTTGATGTGTCAGCCATTTTTAAAAGCAGTGAGGGAAAAAAACGGCCACTGCCCCTGACAGATTCCTTGGAGTTTTGTCGTTAGATTTGGCGTTTTCTCCTATGTTTCCCTCCTAATGTACACTGGTCATTAATATGGAAGTCAGCTATTAAAAATACCTCACTTATTCTTAGTGGACATCGAGATTAAATAAAAAAATAGAGTTGAATCTGTGTTACTATGTGTCCAGTTAATGGATAATAAAAGCCACAATACCGTTGCTGGGACAATTCATGAATTCCCTTCATTTATTAAAGAAAACTTTAATTAACGGTTCGGTTCGTCCTCAAAAATCTTAAGTTTCCTCTCCTAATTTTGGGTTATTCGTGCGTTCTCCATTTAATATTTGTTGGTCAGGTTTGCTCTGTCTGGGGATTTAGAAATCACTCAAAGCTAAGCAACAAATATTGAACCGCTTAAATTGTCTCCCAGAAAGTTAAACTCTGTAAAAGATTACATGCAAGTATTCCACTGCCGGTTAGAAAAGCAGGACCAGAAACAAATAAAATTAATGTCAAAACAGTGCAGAGTCCCAAGTGAGGAGAGTCCCGTGGAAGTCTATGCTCTTAACATTTAATATTTTCACTCTATATGTTCCAAGCGGTAAATGAATAGAAAGTTTCATGGGTGTTGCAGCAAAGCGACAGATCTTGGGAAAGATACCAAAATGTGAAAATGACAAAATTAATTATTCTCTGATCAAAGAGGAATACATAACTTTTATTTCAAGAAGAATTCTCTTCATCTCACTGCTTTGATGCCTTCGTGTGGCACTCTAGCGTGAGCGCCACTGAAGCATACTTCTTCTCCTGTATATATATATATATATATATATATATATATATATATATATATATATATATATATATATATATATATATATATATATATATATATATATTGAACAACCATGGTGACATCATATCGTCCAGGTGATATCACAGTAAACAGGTGATATCAAAAGCAGTTTTGAAAATAATATGAATATTTTTTTGGTTTATATAAATTGGATTCATTTATAATTAATAAAATTTGGGAAGAATTTAATGATAAATTGGACTAATCTTAATTCTTGGGAAGAGTTTCAGGTCCTTTCTTATGTTCCTCTTCACAGAGTCGTGAGATGTTACGCTACTGTGAGGTGTTGTCTTTGTTAGTGTGATGTGACTGTGAGGTGTATTCTGCCTCTTTATAAGCCTTCTTGTCATGTTTCCTTTTATAGTTCCTTGATAATGTGAGTAGTCACGAAAGCGATTGGAATTCTTCTATTTTTTTCATAGTTGTTGTCTTGCTATATATATATATATATATATATATATATATATATATATATATATATATATATATATATATATATATATATATATATATATATATATATATATATTATGATGCGAATAAACTATATAGGACACTTCCTTTGGGATCACGGGTATTGTTGCAATGCAATACATTCTTTACCAATAACCTTCACAACAGTCACTGAGGCATGTATTAAGTGGGACTCTGGTGGCCGGGTGGCTAAAGCTCTCGCTTCACACGGCTAGTGTCCGGGTTTGATTCCCAACCAGGGTAGAAACACTGGACGTGTTTTTTTTACACCTGTTGTCTATGTTCACCCATCAGTAAAATGGGTACCTGGGTGTTAGTCGACTGCTGTGGGTCGCATCCTGGGACAAGGACCTAATTTGCCCGAAATGTTCAGCATAACAAGAGGCTTTCTATATGTCACTGATGTCAACTAGGCCTGTATACCTTGTACATGTACTTGTAGTAAATAAATATATTAATATTGTTATTATTATTACAATTATTATTATTATTATTATTATTATTATTATTATTATATGCCATAGTAAGTACTATTAAAAAAATTGCAAATCTAAAGTTGACATTTTTATAATAATTACTTTTTTTTAATAACACATCGCCCGTTTCCCACCAAAGCAGGGTCGCCCGAAAAAGAAAAACTTTCACCATCATTCACTACATCACTGTCTTCCCAGAGGCGCGCTTACACTACAGTTATAAAACTGTAACATTAACACCCCTCCTTCAGAGTGCAGACAGTGTACTTCACATCTCCAGGACTCAAGTCCGGATTGCCGGTTTCCCTGAATGCCTTCATAAATATTACCCTGCTCACACTCCAACAGCACGTCAAGTCCTAAAAACCATTTGTCAGCATTCTCTCCTATCTAGCACGCTCACGCATGTTTGCTGAAATTCCATCCCCCTCGCACACATAAACTTCTTTACCCCCTCCCTCCAACCTTTCCTAGGCCAACCACCACCCCGCTTTCCCTCCACTGCAGATTTATACACTCTCGAAGTCATTCTATTTTGTTCCATCCTCTCTACATGTCTGAACCACCTTCAGAATCTCCCAAAAACATAGTGTCATCAGCAAAGAGCAACTGTCACAACTCACATTTTGTGTTAGATTCTTTATCTTTTAACCACACACGTCTTGCCAACACCCGAGCATTCACTTCTCTTACACCTGGATCTATAAATATATTGAACAACCATGGTGACATCACACGTCCTTGTCTAAGCCCCACTTTTACTGGGAAATAATCTCCCTCTCTCCTACATTCTCTAACCTGAGCCTCACTATCCTAGTAAAAACTCTTCACTGCTTTCAATAACCTACCTCCTATTCCATACATTTGCAACATCTGCCACATTGCTTCCCTATACACCCTGTCATAAGCCTTTTCCAAATCCATAAATGTCACAAAAACCTCTTTATTATAATTATGAATTTAGAAGAAGTAATGTAGGCAGGAGGCGACTCCTGTTGTAAAGATATGTACTCTAAACTCTGCTGCATCATCAGCGAGGATAGACATATTAACAGTCATTGTTCAGGGGTGAGTGTCGTGGTTCCCATCACTGAGGTTCAAGGATCGAGTCTCCGGACGAAAAAAAAACAACATATTTGACCAGTCCATGTAGTTGAATAGTTGTATTGTCGCCTCAGGTTAGAGAGCCCTGGGGATCAGTTCTCAGCTGAATATTTAATTACAAACCAAACAGTAAGGATACCTGTGCACTGTAATGGACATCGTCGTTGCTGAGAACACAGTATATAAAGATATAAAACGTTGTCATGGACGTGTACACAATTAGAGACGTTATCACAATTGTTCACGCAGTTATTAATGCCATGAAAATGACTGTTATGTACAGTGCTTAAGCCTACTGTGCAACAATTATCACTGCCATGCATTCAATGTCACTGTTGCACACACTCTTATCAGAGTACAAACTACAATAACGGCAGTGTACGCAAATACATACAGTTATTACTGTATTATATTCAGTTATTACTGTATTTTATATAGTTATTACTGCACTATGTACAGTTATTACTGCATTATGTACAATTATGACTGCAATAATAACGTCTGTATACAAAATTTTCTCTGCAATTCACCCAGATTTTACTAACTGAAGATTACGCAGTTATCACTGCTGTGTGCTCAGTGATGGATGATAACATTTACCACAGTTCTCTTCCCAGTTATCACTGAATAATATCTATATTTCAATGCCAAGTAAATACTGAATTTGTGGTGTGCGCATTTAGCATTTCCTTGTACACAGATATTTCAACAACATCCACATTTACTTACTGTTGATACATATTTATCATTGCCTTGTATACCATGAATTTATCACATCCACCTTCACTGTAAGTAGCGAGTCTGCTGGATTAAGTATATTCTGCGTCTGATGCCAAAGATGGAGTCTCGAGACAAACGAATTAGTAGTAAAGGCGGGAGAAGAATTTCTTGACACAGTCAGTGGGAAAAACTTGCCCATCATATGAAGATATTTGATATTTTTACTAAATGTTCACACTCAATTGTGTGAGATGTGCCAGGAGCTGCCTGCTGATGTGCCAGCAGATGCCTGCTGATGCTCCTGAAGATGCCTGCTGATGCACCTGCAGCTGTCTTCTGCTGTGCCAGCAGCTGCCTTCTGATGCTCCTGCAGCTGCCTGGTGATACCAGCAGCTGCCTGGTGATGTGCCAGCAACTGTCTGCTGATGCGCCTGCAGCTGCCTTATGATGTGCCTGCAGCTGCCTGCTGATGTGCCTGCAGCTGCCTGCTGATGTGTCTGCTGATGCGCTTGCAGCTGCCTGCTGACGCGCCTGCAGCTGCATGCTGATGTGTCAGCAGCTGCCTGTTGATGCACCTGCAGTTGTCTTCTGCTGTGCTAGCAGCTGCCAGCTGATGTGTCAGCAGCTGCCTGCTGATGTGCCTGCTGATGAGTCAGCAGCTGCCTGCTGATGCACCTGCAGCTGTCTTCTGCTGTGCTAGCAGCGGCCTGCTGATGGGCCTGAAGCTGTCTGCTGATGCGCCTGCCGCTGCCTGCTGCTCGCTGTGGTTTGACTGTTTTTCTTACGGTATTTTGTTTTATACTGATCTGACTTTTTTCAGCATTTAGTTTGAGATAATGTTTGTGTGTCCAGTGGTTTTAGTATAAACGACCTTCTTTTCAGTTCCATTCGAACATTCTCTTTTTGTGAATAAACTTTAACTGCTCTCTTTTTAGTTTACACATTTAACCTTATTGTTCTTCCTCTGAATTATTCTATGAAAAATTATTTTTCTTTCACATATAATTTAATATTTTTGTTGTTATCGTGTCACCTCTGGCAACCATTGAAGACATTCTTCGCGTACTCTCTCTTTCTTCGTAGCTAATATTTTAGAACTCTGGGATCATATGTTTTAACATAGTAATGAATTTTCAGTGTTTCATGTATCTGTTTTATTGGGAAAGACTGTGATAAAACTAACAAATTGGGCATTTCTATATTTTGCTAGTGTGGCACAGGATTCCATCATGTCACTTGTGTGCTCTTCGGGAGACAATATTTTTTTCACTATTTATTCCTAGATGACTCAACTGAGTTCGATATTTTCAATTTATATTTATCGTGTACCTCTAATTTATTTCTTCCTTTCCACTTTTTTTTAACACACCAACCGTCTTCCACTGAAGTAGGGTGACGCGATAAAGAAGAAACACTTTCACCATCAGTCTATCAATGTCTTAACAGAGATTCGCCGACATAACAGCTCAGATGCCCCACCACACTACAATATCCCAACACCTCCTTCAACAATAAATACAGTGGAATTTACTTTAAAGTACAAGGGCTACGTCCTGCCTTTTAACTCTCATTCGTTTCATAATAATATATTCACAAGTGGGAGTAATCAGCGGCCAGAAGCAAGAATTTTAAGAGATTGTATAAATGTTTTTCTTTCTTACTCAAACTTTCGTTACTGTTTAGTTCATAACTCGATAATGTCTCATCCAACCATTTTAAATTTTTCAACATTTGTGTACGGTAACGAGTACTATAACGACGATTATTTGGCGTCGGTCTGCAGAGCGGGAATGCAATGATAAGTCTTCGGAGGCTTCTTACTTTATTTGTAATAAAGGTGCGAGTACAGAGGCTGCGTGTTCTGTGGGCATGGCCCGGCGGGCCATGCGCCTTATGAGGGACAGAGGAGTAGGCCTTGTTGTCTGAGTGAAGGCAGCTGCGTGAGTGAGAGCGGGCCAGGGCGAGGTCTGGTAGACGTGGGTACGCCTACCAGGCTTGCCCTCTGGCGGAAACTATGGAACTAGCATGGCACGAAATATGAACTCAGCTGGCAGACAGCATGGGCTGTCTATGCAAACAGTACAGGCTGTCTACATCGCTTGGCCACGTGCCCATGGTTGACCCCGACCATGAATCACAGTAAAAAAAACTCGGTCTCTCTCGCAAGAACAGGTCACAGAACACGAAAGAAAAATGCATATACAGTGGACCCTCGGTTAAAGGCCGTAATCCGTTCCCGAAGCTTGGCCTTAAACCGAAATGGCCTTTAACCGAAATAATATTCCCCATAATAATTAATGTAAATTCAATTAATCCGTTCTAGACAAAAATATTGAAAAAAAAAACAATTAAATCAATATTACATAGCTTTATTGAAGACTAATGCTGGCTTCTGGATGATGGAGAGGAAGAGGAGGATAGTGTTAAGGGATCCCATGGACTTCAAGTAGCAAGCTACTAGGATCAGCGTAATCCTCCCAACTACACTGACTGCATGCCTGCTACACTCCTGCATCTGCTACATCCTGCATGCGCTACACTCCTGCATGCCTGCTACACCCTGCATGCCTGCCACTCCTGCATGCCTGCTACACTCCTGCATGCCTGCTACACTCCCTGCATGCCTGCTACACTCCTGCATGCCTGCTACACTCCCTGCATGCCTGCTACACTCCCTGCATGCCTGCTACACTCCCTGCATGCCTGCTACACTCCCTGCATGCCTGCTACACTCCCTGCATGCCTGCTACACTCCCTGCATGCCTGCTACATCCCTGCATGCCTGCTATCTCCCTGCATGCCTGCTACACTCCCTGCATGCCTGCTACACTCCTGCATGCCTGCTACCTCCCTGCATGCCTGCTACACTCCCTGCATGCCTGCTACACTCCCTGCATGCCTGCTACACTCCTTGCCTCTATGCCTGCCTGCCTTGAATTCTATCATGTTTCTCACTTTCTTTAACAAAGGAACTTTACTAAGAACTTTCCTTGGGGCCATGGTGACTTATTTTGCAGTTGCACTTGATAAATAACCACCAAAAACAATGGATTATAGCAAAATGTTTGGATGAATGAGCAGAAGCTTCCTCACACACCGAGAGACACAGGCAAACTGAAGCAAAAGCGGCCCCAGCCGGTGGACGGACGCATCCCATATGGCCTCTAACCAAAAGACGGCCTCTAATCGGGAGCCGAAAAACCGGCCTTTAACCAAAAAACGGCCTCTAACCGGGAGCCGAAAAACCGGCCTCCAACCGAGTTGGCCTTTAACCGGAATGGCCTTTAACCGAGGGTCCACTGTAAACATAAACATATGGACACAGAAAAAATAACTTCCTCCAGAGAGGGAAGAAAAAAACGGTGTGCTTCGTGGTCTAAGGCAGTGAGCGTCGATGCAGCACTGCACACCTTCCTGCATCTGGATACATACTGCAACACGGGAGACATAGCTGCGGCTGAGCTATGACGTATCAGGGTACGGTCTCCTCTGGGAGGTGAAGCAGACATCGTAGTAGTCGCTGCAGGGTTCACTCAACCTGGGGCACAACCTGCTGGTGCCCTCGAGTGAGGCGTCGTCAGTAGTCACAACAGGACAGGACTTCTTCAGGCAAGCAACTCAGGAGGACATTCCTCGACTGGTACTGTTGCTGGAGCTGTCACTGCTGGCGAGTGTGGAGTGAGTCATGACAGGGACGACTCGGCGAAACATCTGGAGGTCGTAACAGCATACACCTTACTGCAGTGAGTGGGCTAGCAGCCAAAGTGACATCATCTTTGTGCAGGCTGCTCACTGAAGCTGTGACACAAGGCTGACAGTCGCCTGCCAACAGGCTTAACTGCGGCTTGGCGTGTGACATCTCTCGACAGTTGAGGTTACAGCAGTGTAAGCGTCCCCAGACTGGTCATCTGCAATAACTGGACTGACGGTTTAGGAGGTGAAGTGGAACGGTCTCGATGGGAGAATCGTCGCGGGTACGATTCAGCAAAGGCATCTACGAGCGGTGAACAATAAGAGCTTTCTAACACTCGTAACTGATGCCTGGACTGACAAATGTCAGCTGTCAAGCGTGTGGGGTGCGGGGTCACACCTAGTGACAAAGTAACACACAGGTGCTACATAGGACACATGAGAAACTGCACACATACTGCACATGTGGTACAACATAGCTTACTAGCAAATGACGCTTTTCTGTGTAAAAATCGACACAAGCAATACACGAACATGTGAGAACACTGAGAGGAATTAATGAACACTCGACTTATATCTTCTCTCAAACTTCTCGAAAATAATGAAAATAAAATGCTCACTGTGAAAGTAGAACACTCGGTGACATCATGTGGGTGATATCAGGCGGGATCATGGGTGACGTCAGTGGAGTCAGGCAGCATCGTGACGTCAGCTGAGTCAGGCAGCATCGTGGTGACGTCAGCAGCATGGTGACGTCATGGGTTGATGCAGCAGCAGACCACAGCATAGCTTGGGATCTGGCTTAACCCACATGGCGTGCTGATCATGTGGCTTGGTCACACGTGGCTTCGAGTGGCCTCGGACACTCGGATACACAGCTCTGGCAAGAATTCACAAGGAACTTCACAGAAAACAGCATAGAGGGAGTGGGCAGTGAGTGGTGAGTGGTGAGTCGGCGCGTGAGTGTTTGGGTGAGAGGTGAGGGACCCGGCAGTCCCCACCTACCCACAAACTCGGAGATGAACACTCACACTAGATGCTGAAATCACCACAAACTCACCTCTGAAGTGCTGAAATACCAGTGCTGAGCTGAACAACAACAGCAGAACATGCTGGCAAGGCTGAACATGTGACAGAAACAGCGTGGGACGCTGTGGCTTGAAGTCAGTGACGCCATTTCTCGGAGAATTAGACAAATTTCGGCCTGAATCCAGACACAGGTACAAGGAGGATTCAGGAAAAAAATTGTTGACTTCTCCGAGAAATGACGTCACTGACTCCACGCCACAGTGTCCCACACTGTTTCTCAGTCACGTGCTCAGCCTTGCCAGCATGTTCTGCTGTTGTTGTTCAGCTCAGCACTGGTATTTCAGCACTTCAGAGGTGAGTTTGTGGTGATTTCAGCGTCTAGTGTGAGTGTTCCTCTCCGAGTTTGTGGGTATGTGGGGACTGCCGGGTCCCTCGCCTCTCACCCAAACACTCACGCGCCGACTCACCACTCACCACTCACTGCCCACTCCCTCTATGCTGTTTTCTGTGAAGTTCCTTGTGAATTCTTGCCAGAGCTGTGTATCCGAGTGTCCGAGGCCACTCGAAGCCACGTGTGACCAAGCCACATGATCAGCACGCCATGTGGGTTAAACCAGATCCCAAGCCATGCTGTGGTCTGCTGCTGCATCAACCCATGACGTCACCATGCTGCTGACGTCACCACGATGCTGCCTGACTCAGCTGACGTCACGATGCTGCCTGACTCCACTGACGTCACCCATGATCCCGCCTGATATCACCCACATGATGTCACCGAGTGTTCTACTTTCACAGTGAGCATTTTATTTTCATTATTTTCGAGAAGTTTGAGAGAAGATATAAGTCGAGTGTTCATTAATTCCTCTCAGTGTTCTCACATGTTCGTGTATTGCTTGTGTCGATTTTTACACAGAAAAGCGTAATTTGCTAGTAAGCTATGTTGTACCACATGTGCAGTATGTGTGCAGTTTCTCATGTGTCCTATGTAGCACCTGTGTGTTACTTTGTCACTAGGTGTGACCCCGCACCCCACACGCTTGACAGCTGACATTTGTCAGTCCAGGCATCAGTTACGAGTGTTCGGGCACCTTGTACAGAAAGCTCTTATTGTTCACCGCTCGTAGATGCCTTTGCTGAATCGTACCCGCGACGATTCTCCCATCGAGACCGTTCCACTTCACCTCCTAGACCGTCAGTCCAGTTATTGCAGATGACCAGTCTGGGGACGCTTACACTGCCCTCTGCTGTAACCTCAACTGTCGAGAGATGTCACACGCCAAGCCGCAGTTAAGCCTGTTGGCAGGCGACTGTCAGCCTTGTGTCACAGCTTCAGTGAGCAGCCTGCACAAAGATGATGTCACTTTGGCTGCTAGCCCACTCACTGCAGTAAGGTGTATGCTGTTACGACCTCCAGATGTTTCGCTGAGTCGTCCCTGTCATGACTCACTCCACACTCGCCAGCAGTGACAGCTCCAGCAACAGTACCAGTCGAGGAATGTCCTCCTGAGTTGCTTGCCTGAAGAAATCCTGTCCTGTTGTGACTACTGACGACGCCTCACTCGAGGGCACCAGCAGGTTGTGCCCCAGGTTGAGTGAACCCTGCAGCGACTACTACGATGTCTGCTTCACCTCCCAGAGGAGACCGTACCCTGATACGTCATAGCTCAGCCGCAGCTATGTCTCCCGTGTTGCAGTATGTATCCAGATGCAGGAAGGTGTGCAGTGCTTCATCGACGCTCACTGCCTTAGACCACAAAGCACACCGTTTTTTCTTCCCTCTCTGGAGGAAGTTATTTTTTCTGTGTCATATGTTTATGTTTACAGTGGACCCTCGGTTAAAGGCCATTCCGGTTAAAGGCCAACTCGGTTGGAGGCCGGTTTTTCGGCTCCCGGTTAGAGGCCGTTTTTTGGTTAAAGGCCGGTTTTTCGGCTCCCGATTAGAGGCCGTCTTTCGGTTAGAGGCCATATGGGATGCGTCCGTCCACCGGCTGGGGCCTCTTTTGCTTCAGTTTGCCTGTGTCTCTCGGTGTGTGAGGAAGCTTCTGCTCATTCATCCAAACATTTTGCTATAATCCATTGTTTTTGGTGGTTATTTATCAAGTGCAACTGCGAAATAAGTCACCATGGCCCCAAGGAAAGTTCTTAGTAAAGTTCCTTTGTTAAAGAAAGTGAGAAACATGATAGAATTCAAGGCAGGCAGGCATAGAGGCAAGGAGTGTAGCAGGCATGCAGGGAGTGTAGCATTCCACCACTCACTCCTCTTTCCTCCTGCACCCACCCTCCTATAGCCACAAACTTCTGCCCCACATTCTAATACTGCATTTTTAAAACTATCCCAACTCTCTTCAACCCCCCCACTACTCATACTTGCACTAGCCCACCTTTCTGCCAATAGTTGCTTATATCTCACCCTAACTTCCTCCTCCCTTAGTTTATACACTTTTACCTCTCTCTTACTTGCTGTTGCCATTTTCTTTTTGTTCCATCTACCTTTTACTCTAACTGTAGCTACAACCAAATAATGATCCGATATATCCGTTGCACCTCTATAAACATGTACATCCTGAAGCCTACCCATCAACCTTTTATCCACCAATACATAATCCAGCAAACTACTTTCCTTATGTGCTATATCATACCTTGTTTATTTATTTATCCTCTTTTTCATAAAATATGTATTACTTATTACCAAACCTCTTTCTACACATAACTCAATTAATGGTTCCCCATTTACATTTACCCCTGGCACCCCAAATTTACCTACTACTCACTCCACAACATTTTTACCAACTTTAGCATTAAGATCCCCAACCACAATTACTCTCTCACTTGGTTCAAAACTCCCCACACACTCACTCAACATTTCCCAAAATCTCTCTCTTTCCTCTACACCTCTCTCTTCTCCAGGTGCATAAACACTTACTATAACCCACTTTTCACATCCAACCTTTATTTTACTCCACATAATCCTTGAATTTATACATTTATATTCCTTCTTTACCTGCCCTAACTGATTATTCAACATTATTGCTACTCCTTCTTTAGCTCTAACTCTATTTGAAACCCCTGACCTAATCCCATTTATTTCTCCACACTGAAACTCTCCTACTCCCTTCAGCTTTATCTCACTTAAAGCCAGGACATCCAGCTTCTTTTCATTCATAACATCCACAATCATCTCTTTCTTATCATTCGCACAACATCCACGCACATTCAAACATCCCACTTTGACGGTTTTCTTCGTTTTATTTTTAGTAAGCTATACAGGAAAAGGGGTTACTAGCCCATTGTTCCCGGCATTTTAGTTGACTTTTACAACACACATGGATTACGGAGGAAAGATTCTTATTCCACTTCCCCATGAATATGAAAAGAAAAGCAAAAAGAACAAGAACTATTAAGATCAAAATCAAAGAAAACTCAGATGAGTGTGTATACATAAATGTGTATATGTATGTGTAGTGTGACCTAAGTGTAAGTAGAAGTAGCAAGACATACCTGAAATCTTGCATGTTTATGAGACAGAAAAAAGACACCAGCAATCCTACCATCATGTAAAACAAATACAGGCTTTCGTTTTACACTCACTTGGTAGGACTTTAGTACCTCCCTGGGTGGTTGCTGACTACCAACCTACTATATATATATATATATATATATATATATATATATATATATATATATATATATATATACTAGTCCTTTCTAAAAATTTCTCTTATACATTTAAATATACATTTTTTCATTTATAATATAAAAAATTATTTTGTACCAAAAGAACCTGCGGAAACTTACCTAACTTAGCCTAACCCAATTAAATATATTTTATATAAGTTTATAATAAATTAATAATAAAAAACACAATGAAATATAATTTTTTCGTTAGGTTCAGAAGGATTTTTGCGAAATTATTGCATACATAAATTTTCGCTTGCCTTATTCGGCAAGAAGTGCGTTGCTATTTATGCCAAAATCGCTCTGCTAGACTCGACTTAAAACATGAATGACAAAACAAGTCCTTTAATAAAGTAACTTCTCACCCAGACAGGCAATAAAAACAGCTTGCTTGAACAGTAAAGCGACCAGTTTGCCAAAGAGCAAAATGCACAAAGCAGCCAAAAGCAATAAGTGTCAGGCAAAGTAGAAGGAGACAATAATGACTAACTGTGGACAATCGATAAGCCCTCCATTTATGGCACAAAAAAAAGCCTCCCAAATTACTGAATTTGAGATCAGCCATTTCCAAACCCCGACTACGACAGTGTGTGGAGAAAATTCTCCCGAAAGAGGGGAATCAGCCCTTTCAGCCCCTTGAGAGACTCAGTCCTCCCAGAAGAGGGGATGGTAGCCTCTCTTGCTTCCTGATCAACAGTTTAAAGAGAATTAATATTGGTAGAATTACCGACAATATGTTGAGTAAAAGGACACAAGTGCAACTAATGCGATATTTTATTTTGGAGAGAGAAGCGTTGCCACAGTAAAATGTCACATTAGTTGCATTTGTGTCCTTTTACTTAACAGTTTAATGAGAAGCAGATGCGGCTGCCACCGTCCAAAGTCACGCCACCTCTTCTTGCACCACAGCGATCGTTGCAATTCTCTTTACCTTAGCAGGAAAATTACAGGAAAACTCTACACCACTTAACTAACAATGTGCGACAATAATGAGCTGTAGTCCATAGCTAGACAACAAGAAATCTCCCACTTGCATTGAATACTGTTGAAGCCTTTAGCAAGGGAGAGAAATAATGTTGAGTTCAGCAAATCTTTTGTAGAGACGCCCGAGGGGCTCTGCGGGGCTCAGAGTGCTTTAAGAAACGAAAGAGGAAACACGTGTCCCTTGGGCATCACCCTTTAGACTAAGTGCATGTGATTCTTGTTTATTTGACGATCTCAAAAATTCGCAGTAAAACTATTACAGTGAATTGTAACTGGTCTTCCAGTTGTGAAAATATCACGAAGCTAAAGACAACTCTTGGTTCGAATAGTGTAATGTGAGAGTTGCAGAACGTTCCCCACTGAGTGAAAGACATTGCAACACTTCGAGAGTCGTTACTACTTCAATCAAGATACCGATATCAAATTTCCAATGCCACAAGCCAGGGAAAATTTCTGGGTCAGATAGAAATACTCAGGTAAGTCAAGACATACCTGCTCCTAGTTAGGTCGGCTGCAGCTGATAGTTAGGGGCAAGCCTTTGGTGGGACATTGAGCCCAACCAAGTAAGTACAGATCTATTCAGCATTAAGTTACCAGTGTCAGAAATGCTGAAATATACACTCCTTTGGGGCAGCTACTTAATCATTCCTCATACCTCAACAGTTACGAGCTGGGGTTACCTGATTCATATCAGAGGGGCTACCCGGGATACAGCTGAGGGGAGGTGGAATCAGCATTGAAGCTAAGTATCTTTCATTCATGTCTTTACATAGACTTAGCTTGGTAATATTCCCCAGAAGTGCGTAGATACCAGCCAAAACAAGGTAGGGCTAGAGTTAGACTCAGGACCTGAGGCATAGAGGGTCTTACCGCACAACTTCAGAAAATATAAAAAAATCACTGGTTCTAAATAAGACTCTGTCAACAGAGTTGCACAGATTTACGAGATGTTTGTTCCGGCTCACCAACAGATACACACTTGACCGGCATTATATTATTATTATTATTATTATTATTATTATTATAATTATTATCAATATTGATTATTATCATTACTGTTATTATTATTTATTAATAAAAGATAAAGAAGAAAAAAGAAGGACAGATTCAGTACATGTCGAAATTGTTGGAACGTTAAATACATGCAATCTGTGCATGGTGACACGTTCAGTACAACGTGTTGGCTTGTGTCGCAACATTGAGAAAGGTTAGTCGCTTGCGTTAACAGACGCTCTGTGTACGATGACACATTCTGCCAGGCAGTTGGCTAGCCTTGACACATTCTGTACAAGGATGCAGGGCGTGTACACACACTAAGTGCAGGTAGTCAGATGGTGTTGCAATGTTTAATTCAGGTCTTTGGTGAATGTTGGTACTGACGGTTTGCTGCTTTTTGAAACTTGCTTGAAAAGACGTTTGTGAATGTTGTAAACTTCAGGACAGACAGAAGTGCGTTGATCCACTCAGGAAAGACAATTATTGGTGTTGACGTATTGAAGGACAGTCAATGGATGTTGAAACATTCGGGTACTAGCAGTCAGTGTCTTGACACATTCCGAACATTCAATTACCATGTGTTGGTACGTTTAAAATGAGTAGGCATTGGATGTTGCGACGTTCGGTAGTCAGGCAGTCGAAGTATATATGCACATTTAACATATGCAGTCGGTGGGAAGTGGCATATTCTATACAGTAAATCAGTGAATGTTGACACATTAAAAAATATAGAAAGTTAGTGTGTGTTGACATGCTCAGTACAAGCAATCCATGGGGAGTAGAAGGGGTAGGGAAGTTAAAACCTTGGGTACAGTGTTTTGATGCATACTAACACATTTAGTACAGGCAGTAGTAAATAGTATAAGACAGAACTTGTGTAGTCAGTGCTGACATCTTTAACACAGGCGATAGGTACTGACACAAGCAGTACCGACAGTCAGTCATTGTTTGCTATAATGTTTAAAGCAGGCAGTCGTGGCACATCGATATATTCAGGATAGACCTTATATTACGACTTTGATATCGTAATTTAAATAAAATGTCCTGGCTCATAAATGGCTGCCCAGTCTGCTATCTAGGAGCATTTAAATTACACTGAAAAACACAGCAACTCTTGGGCCAGCATGCACTCATACAATTTATGAAGCATGAGTGCAAATAATTAATATAGTATAAGGAACGACACAATTTTTATAATTATAATCATGGGAAGCGCTAAACCCGTGGGATTATACAGCGCATGTGAGGGGGATATATGGAAGATATTCAGGTTCAATTCAGGGAACTGGAGCACAGATCAAATTCCCTAGATCAAGAGCCCCTCACCAGTGTCAAGGAACCTCCCTTGAGGGGAAAGGCACAAAAACTCACCATACAAAAACATATATAATATAATAATGAATAATTTATATACAACTTACACTCTACAACAAAAAAACACCACTCAGTTCACATTAGTTCACTAGCACACTGCTGCTAGTGAGTTAACCAAAATATATCAACAACGAGGCTCCATGACACACACACCCTCTTTCTGCAGGTTTCTTAGCCTACAGTTAAAACGTTAAATAGTCTACAAAACACAGGCCATCGCACACACTATGGCCTTACAGGTATACATGGGAGCATTTAATTAAACACTAACAAAATTATAGTATCAACTAAAAAACTTACCAAAATTACCTACCACACTACCAACCAAACATGATGACTTCTCCCGGTCACCACCCATCTCGTACTGAACTAAACACTTCATCTGCTCTTCTGGCCACTTTGCCTGACCAGACTAATATGTTCCTCGGTTTCATACAACCCGAAAATGACTTAAATATGGAGCGTTAAGTATTTTTTGGCAGCACACTGCTAACTATCCTCCCCTGAGCTAGCTTGAACCCACTCGGGTGCAGCTAGTCAAGGAAATAAACCTTAGGTCTCGGAAAACACAAAATTCTCCAAAAAATAAGAAAACTGCATCAATCATTGTCTTGATGCAATTGACTTGTACATAGAAAAAACACAATAAACATTTATTAACAGAAACCTTGTCTCTACAATGAGCACTGCTAATTTGCAGTCGTGTGAAACTCGTCTGACGTGAAAGTGATCAGGTTTTACGCCAAATGATCCACAGTGATACTTTATAGCTGGACTCGGAAACACAAACAGGAAAATGCACCATTGCAACACTGTGTTGGCCAAACACCTACGTTGATGCATTTTCAATACATGACATAAAATTAAAGAACTGACTGGGGTACCTCTGTACATATTATATGAAAAGTTTACACAATTATATATAAGTAAACTTATGATAAACTGAGAAAAACATCAGAAGTGTTCATTAGCACACAACTCTGCTTGCAAAAATAAAACATGCACTTCATAAAAATATGTAAACAGTCTCTAGAAACAGTGCAAAAAATTAGTGTACATGTTAATACAAAGAGAAAAAAACAATATCAACTCTGCGTCTCACAGCAATATACAGTAAGGAAAATTGGCTATGCAAAACACACCAATGGGAGAAATTGGAGAACACGGGAGAGAAAATTTACCAGACTTCAAACTGGGTAGTCAGTCAGTGGGACTGTGACCTTGAAAAACACACTGGATTCATCACCATTGACCCCTCAAAAGGTGGGCCTCCCGGGCCTTCACCTAGACCGTCATTCCAAGGAACCCTGGAGGTGGGTCCTAGAGAAAACACACAATCACTATTTATGACCCAAAAATGGTGAGGCATCACCGCCAACACCGTACCACTACCTTTGGTCCAACAGTCCATACATCAACATCACAGGTAAGGCATAACCCCCCACACCTTATGTTAACATACCTAGGCATGTACTGATGTGACTACCACTAAAAACACACACACACACTTGGGAAATCTGATACCTCCCTCCACCAGCTCACTGAGCCTCAGTCCACTAGGTGGTCAGAAAGCCATCTACTAACCTACTGCAACCACTGCAAAACGAGAGAAGATAAATGTCTACACAATATTATGTACAGTACACACAAGAAAATACATGCACAACCACATTCTCTATGCCCTTCACTTAATGAATCATCAAAGTGAGCATTTGAATGTGGTTCCTCGGTACGTGAAAGAAATGTAGGACTGTGATCACTATCCTGAATTTTTTTTTTCACAATCAACACAAAACAAGAGCCCCTTTTCTCTTGGGGAATAAATTCTCTTATGACTTTAAAGTTTACTGGTAGTAATTGTCCTGCTGCCTTTTTCAACAACGCAGCACTAACACCAGCAAAACTGGCGTCTACTTGCAGAGAAAATGGTATTGCATCAGTGTAAGTAGTCATTACAGTAGCACTAATACTATTATCACTTTGCAAACAGGCTGTGTAAAGCAATGACACATTACATTTAAATTTATACAAAAATTTAAAGTACCTGTTGAGTACAATTGCATACATAGATATAAAACTGGCACACTGGGTCATGGAAAGCCACATACTCACAACTGTGGTATCAAGTACATCAATGAAATTATTCATAAGAGGAAACCTTTCAGCATTAGTTATCAAATATACTTTGCGGCAGTCAGTGAATATGCTGAGAGTGGCATCTAGTGTGAGACCCTTGGGCAATGTCCACTGACTCTCGCTGAGGACGGAACACAGAAAAAACTGCACATCTTACTCCATGCACATCTCTTCTCTAACAAGAGTATGCTACCCACAATATGCTGAATGTGCTCAGCTACATTTACCTCATGGGGTTCATGCCCTCTTTTCTAGCATCAGAAACAAACTCATTTACAAAGTTCCATGGTGGCTGAGCCAACGCATCAAACTTTTCCACCCCAGCATCAAAAGTAACCTTTTCAAAGTCTTGTACACATTGCTGAGAAAAACCATACGCGTTTTTCTGATCAGGTGTGTGGGTTTTATTTTCATCAGAGACCTCATCCACCATCAGGTACCATCCACAACTAATCACAGCATTCATAGCAGCCGGCTCCAGTACCAACACCTCATCTCTAGCCTCCAGAGCATGTAGCACCACCTCATTGTCCCACGTCACCCTGGGCAGACTGGCAGGCTGGTTTACTAGTGCCGCCCACCTCATCTTAGCCAAGCAGTCTCTGAAACTGAAACAAAAACACGAGGGGGAAGCATCACCATCCTCACCTAGCCTATGACTTAATGATTCCAGAGTGCTTCCCCGCACGGTAATGAAAAGGAGGCGCATACCTTCATCTCAGTCGTTCTGGTACTGGGGAAAACAAACGTGCATTGTCCTGAGAGACTGGTAAAACTACTCTACTTTTCTTTGACTCTCAAAGTGAATCATTGGTAAATTTAAACTTAAGTAAGTCTCTCAAAATTAAATGACATTTTATAAAATTTGACTTCTGGTTGGCTTGTTGAAAGCCTAGCTGACAAAATTTTACCAGAAATCTCAAAACCACACACACAAAGTTATTAGGACGGGGCAGGAACTCTGGTAACCTGGTAAAAGATAAATGTTTGGTAAACATTTATTATTCAGCTCTCCCTTCTCAATACTGAAATATTCTCCATTGGGAATCTGTATGACTGCATGGACACATTCTCTGAAAAATAAACATGTGTTAAATTTGGGAACAACTTCCTCTGTAACAACTGGCAACTGAATAGCCTTCAGGGAGTTACCACATCCCTGGACCTCAACCAGCTGCCAGCACCGAGACTGCCCCCCTAAACCGGGTTTGACCTGGGCCGGTTCATCACTGCTCAGAGTCTCCTGCAGGTCAGACTCAATGAACAGGCTCCTCAGGCCCAAATCACCACAGTCAGGAGAAAGGTAAAGGCGAGACACAGAAGTTCTTCGATTGCTTACCTGGTTAGACATAGAACACATTGAAAATGTTTCAGTCACAGTAGCATTAGTTTTCACCTTAACACCTTTTAAATCAGGGTCCCTCCAAACCAAACATTCCTCACTTTTGAGGAGACCCATAACATTGTTGCCTAGTAGTAGGTCAACACCTGGAAAAGGTAAATCATCTGTAATACCTACAGGAAGGCACCCAGACTGGTAAACAGACTCCACCCATAATCTATGTGCAGGAGTCCTAACTGGATCCTGAAATCCCTTTTAAAAACATATATTTTCCAGTGTAAGTATCTTCTGATAAGGGTAATACATCGTTGCGTAAAAGAGAATGTGCTACATCCATCCCTTAAATATATAACACCTTCTACCCTACCTTCATTTTGGTGCAAGGTCACTGTGGACTTACTTGAAAAGACCTTCATCCGAGGGTCTAAAACAGCTGAACTTCCTGGTGTACTCTGGGGTAAAACTGCAATACAAGCATGTGTAACTGGGGTACTTACTTGAGAGTCCTCTGCAGCAGCCTGGTCTTTAAGCATCTCTCTGCAATACTGCTGTAAATGACCCTTCTTATTACAGTAAGTGCAATGATAAACTTTAAAGGTACTATGCCCACCTGAGGTAGACTGGATTCCTTGTTCTTGGGGAACTGGGCTTTTCCTACCTGTTCCCTAATTTCCTGAAACTAAATCTGACTTACTACTTCCTTGAACAGGTAACTGAGAAGTAGACTTTAATCCCTGGAACCATGATTCTGGTTGTTAGTAGGCTGAAAAGTCTTTGGATTATGAGGCTGGAAAAAATTTGGCTGTGAAATTTCTTACTCCTATTTGGTGGAGAAAAATATTAACATCATCTGGGTGATAACTACTTCCAACATTTTGGTTGGCTAAAACCGTTTCACCCAACTCTACAGCATGGTTAAAATCATTAAAATCTTTTTTTCAAAATATATGCCTTAATGTCAGGAGGTACACTGTTCAAAAGATCCTCTAGCAAAATTATAGTCAATACGCCTTCATAATCACCTACAACATCCTTGGAGCGGCACCATTTCTTCAGCAGCGACATCTTCTCCTTTCCATGCTCCACCAAGGATTGTTCTTTCTGCAACATTAACCCTCTAAATGTCTGCCTATACCTCTCTGGCAATATCTGGTAAACCAATAACACAACATTCATCATCTTCTCATAATCTGAAAATTCATGTTCTTCTTGAGAACTAACAGCTTGCAACCCTTTACCAATTACCTGGGTTCTTGCTAATGTGGCCCAGTTACTGTCTGGCCACTTCAAGGATTTTGCTATTTTTTCAAACAATGTGAAAAAGTTATCTGGATCATTGTAAAAAAAATTGGGACAAACTTTACAGCGTATTCCAAATTAAATATGTCTACCTTGTTACCTGTTACATGTTGTGTAGCAGCAAATTGTCTTTCTTTCTCTCTCTTTTTAGCCCTAAAAAATTCCAACTCTTTCTCTTCTTGGATTTCAGTTTATTCAATCCTTCTCAGAGCGTTTTCTTCCCTAATTAGAGCTAATTTTAGTCTTAATATCTCTACTTATTAACAGTAGGGTAATCCAGGGTCTGCTCCCAGACGCCTGTCAGCACTATAAACTCTACTGCTTATAGACATCTTAGAAATTAATAGCACAAAACACTTGCCTATTACAGTAGAAATTACTAATGAAAAAAAATAAATCACACATCAAAGCACATAGGTACTTTAATTGATTATTATATGCACAGATAATTATTATTACTAAATAACTCCCTAACTAAATGTGCACACACAAAAATCAGGCAGAAAAATAATCGTATTACACCTGATAAAAAGTTACTGTTAATATATCCTTCCTGTAAAAACTCTCCAGGTTTCGAATGTGAATTATCATTCTAAATTTGACAATTCTTCCCTGCAGGTCCCCATGTTATGGCTTTGATATCGTAATTTAAATAAAATGTCCTGGCTCCTAAATGGCTGCTCAATCTGCTGTCTAGGGGCATTTAAATTACAGTGAAAAACACAGCAACTCTTGGGCCAGCATGCACTCATACAATTTATGAAGCATGAGTGCAAATAATTAATATAATATAAGGGAAGACACAAAAACTCGCTCATACAAAAATATATATAATATAATGAATAACTTATATACAACTTACACTCTACTACAAAAATCACCACACTCCAGTTGACATTAGCTCACTAGCACACTGCTACTAGTGAGTTATAATAATAATAATAATAATAATAATAATAATAATAATAATAATAATAATAATAATAATAATAATAATAATAATAATAATAATAGTTTATTGTGACATGATACAAAGATGTACAATGGGTTATAAGAATGGGGTGTACATGCCAAAAGCCCCTAATATGCAGAGCATTGTGGGCAAACTTAAAATTAACTTACAACTAAATGGTAAAAATATAGTAAACAATTTACAATATAAGTATAGTTGAGTATTTAAGCTATGAAATTTGAACGTAATTTGAACACAACGATTTTGAAACATAATAGTTTTACAATTTTGAAGCATTACAGTTTTATAATATGTCACCATAATAATTTAGTATTTGTAGTAATGCAATTTATTAAATCAGATCAAACGAATTAAATCAATTATTTGTGTTGCAGTAACAGTTTATATGGTCATTAAATGAGTTAGAAGGAGTATAAGAGTACATGAGAATGGATTCTTTTATTTGGTAATGCTGTAGAGACAAAGTTAGCTTAAGTTGCATTAATTATAATAGGTTTGTACATTTATGATATATAAGTTTCAACATTTGCACTAGATTAAGTTTGAGAAATTATTGTTCTTTGAGCAATTATGTAAGGGGTTTTGAGGCTAGGGGAGTAACACAGTGAATAATGTTATTTTGAGGCAGTGGAAAGTGATTTATTAATTTTGTAGGTAATGTTAAGTATTGTGTATTTAGTTTTGGGTGAGTAGTAATTAACCAAAATATATCAACAGGGAGGCTCCATGACATACACACACACCCTCTTTCTGCAGGCGAATTAGCCTACAGTTAAAACGTTAAATACTCTCCAAAACACAGGCCATTGCACACACTATGGCCTTACAGGTAAACATGAGAGCACTTAAATAAACACTAAGAAAATTATAGTATCAACTAAAAAACTTACCAAAATTACCTACTCACTACCACCCAAACATGATGACTTCTCCCCGTCACCACCCATCTCGTACTGAACTAAACACTTCATCTGCTCTTCTGGTCACTCTGCCTGACCAGGACTAATATGTGTTCGGTTTCAGTACAATCCCGGACAATGACATTATATATGGAGCGTTTTTATTTTTATATTTTTGTGCAGCACACTGCGTAACACCCTATATGTCGTGCCTAATAGGTAAAGCAAGAACTCATCTAAATTTAAGTCCTTTCTAAAATTTTCTTTTATACGTTTAAAGACGTATTTTTTTAATTTATGTTGATGTAAAAAAATTTAATTTTGAACCAAAATAATATTAGAAAACTTACCTAACCTTATTATAACAAGTGCAATTTAATAGCCTAACCCAACTAAATATATTTTAAATACTTTTACAATAATTTAATAATAAAAAAACACAATGAAATATATTTTTTGTTAGGTTTAGAATGATTTTTGCGAAATTATTGCATACACAAATTTTTGCTTGTCTTATATGGCAAGAAGAGCGTTGCTATTTAAGTCAAAATCGCAAGTTTTACCTAATCGGCACGACATATATATTTTAACGCATATATTTCCTTTTATGTGTGTCTATTACGTGCCAGAACTAACAGCCTGGATGATCAAGGTACACTCAGGTGGACCTGTATCACCGGCCGTAATAATAAAGATGTACTATGAATACTTTTAAGATACTGATATATATTTTACTTTTAATTTCAATATTTATGCAATTCAGGAGGCCAGGTATACATCTTATTGAGTAGAATATAAGTTTTATTAATGTAATATGTAAGGCAGAATTACATGGTATGACAAGAAGTGAAGAATATGCAAGTCTTTACACTTTCAGAGAGGTTTAGGTAATATTCATATATGATTAAGTAAGATTTAGTATTTTTTGTCCATTGTTGATTATACATAGATTTAATTAATATTCTATCCAGTAGCAGTACGGACTTTCAATAGCTTGATTAATATTTACAGATCCCCACAACACATTGTAAGTTTATATTTGAAATGTTTCACTCACATTGATATATAAGATAACTCAGAAGAATTTTAATAGATTTAACAGTTTTGTCTATTCAACAGAAATCCACGACAAGACGAGTGCACTCTGAGCCAATCAATATCCACCGAATATTCACCAAATATCCACCGAATATTCACCAAATATCCACCGACGGAGTGCCACGTACCTCACAATATCACCAGAGATCAGAGCGAAAGGAGAGAGACAGCATCAGATGTTAACCAGCTATATTGGAAATCCACCGGAGGTGAACGAAATACGCCAAGTACGTCGATCATTTGTTAGAATCGTTCCTCTTCTCACCTGTCCGAACCATACAGAGACCGGACAACAATCACATATTGCCATCGATTGTGAGAGAGCGTGACACGTGAGCAAGAACTGAGCTACTCTGGCTGACTTGGCTTCGAGCAGACATTATAGCTGACTGTTATCACTTATGATACCTACTCACATGACCATAACATCACATAAAGTGACATATTGTAGTATATTTTAGTATCTCATGATGGAATAGTTGGGTCACATAAGGCGTGTATCACTCTTCAACAGTGAAAAACATTCTTATTTTACCCGAAAGTACATCGTAGTTCACTGTGTAGAGGGACTAAATAAACAACAACGACAATAACAACCACCACCGCCTCAAGAAGAAGACATCAACAACATCAACCACAACAACAACAACAACTGCAACCACAATAATAATGATAATAATAATAATACGAAGAAGAAAAAACTACTTATACATAATCCTAAACAATAAGAGTAATGATCATACTGATAATAGTATGAGTTATGTCTACTGGGGTGTGTAGTTTGGCTATAGTTTATTCAGTGGTTATTTACTTTTTATTCATTATTCACATGACAATGTCTTCCATTTGTGTACTTCAGTCAAATCTTCCCTCATTGTGCGTCGCTCAGAAGACGGCTCTCAGTCTATCTATATTTGAAAGATCACTTACATAGTGTATTAATTTTGTCATTCTCCGTAAGTTTCCCCATGCACTGATATCCAGTGTTCAGTAAGGGGACCATATATAAGCTACCTTATTTAAATGAAGCTTTATTAATGATGTACTGAACTGTAGTAAGACTTATCGACTCCTGTTACTTTCACTTCTTGATACAAATGGAAGCAGTACGTTAGGCTCATTACATCTGCTTACCAAGACTCTCAAGTCTTTGCCACAGTGTCAATACACCACCTAGTTTATACTTGCGCATGTTATTTTAATTTCCAAGGATTAAGACTTTCTACTATAACTTTTGAACAATGCCATTAGATTGTCCCTTCTTCCTGAGTTTCAATGATATCATCTTCTCAATGTATCATTCAGAAAATTCTCGTATCTACAGCGAATTTACTCATGTCACTTTTAATAATTCGTAAATGTTTTTAATTTAAACTGGTGACTGATCTCATTTCGATTTCATCTCATTTATGTACACACTCTGCTTCCTCTTAGTCAGACATGATGTCTCAATCCATTAAAGAGGCTTTCCTCTGATAGTAAGTGCTCCTCTGATAGTAAGTGCTCCTCTGATAGCAAGTGCTTCTCTGATAGCAAGTGCTGCCACTTTAACATTGGTGTGGAGCTTTATCAGAATCCTTATTGAAATCAAAATAAGCAATATCTTGTTTGGAATGATGGTCCACTGCCTCAGATGTTTTGCTAAATGAGGTCCGTAAGTTCTTTAAACAAAAACAGTCCCTCGTGCCTCAGTTTTGAGATTTATTTATCAAATTATGCTTAGCTAGGTGAGGTCTAATTATTTTGGCTATTTTTTATTCAAAAAATTGTCAGCTTTTGAGGTCAGGCTTATTGGCCTATAATTTGATGGAATGAACTTACCGATGATTTAAAAAGAAAAACTGCATTAACCATCTTCTACATCTTTGGTACGACATAAATTTGCAGCAACATGTCGGTGGAATGTTAGGAAACGCATGTGCTGTTCTGTTGAATATTAAAAACATCTAAAATTGTGAGGTGTAGTGATTAGTATAATTGTTAATAATAGGACTGATAGATTTAACAAGGATTTGAAAATTAGGGTTATGAGATGAGTTACCAGGCGAAGAAGAAAATAGGCTATTAGTAAAAAGAAATTAAACAAAAATCCGTTGTACATTTCCAACCATTTAACTTTCTATAATCCAACAAAACACAAAAACACAATTGACACTTTATTAAGAGAATCACGTGACATCAAAGCGTTTTCAATTCTTTATACATAGACAGAAGAACCATAGGAGAGGTACAGATGATCTCAGCATGTGGAATTTGCCGAACTGAAAATTCTTGAATTCCATTCAATTTATGATGGTGTTTATGGTACAGAATATAGTTGATATGAATGACCTGTGATCTGATTACATCTTTCTAATGAATATTAGAGCACAGTGTTGAGTTAACTGTTAATCATCAGAAGAACATTGGTAGTGGTCAAAATATATATATTGCTCTCAGTTATGTTTCTTTGCTGGAGTCTGTTCAGTAATTCCTAGGTTTTGTATAAGATGTTCCTGGAAACAAGTGGTTATCTAGTTGTCCGGAACACTAAAAGCTTCCCTGGAATTGGTTGATGATATCCGTTGTCCAGAATGAAGCTAATGTTTGGTTTGTCACTGATTGTCAGTGTAATGAATAAACGATTTATTATAAACCTTTGAAAAATACTCACTTGTGATTTCACTACAGATGTGCTCAGCTTCATTTCCGTCCATCACGTCATTATCAAGACATAATGGTATCAACTTTAATCTACACCTCAGACACCATAAGTATCCTCGAATACAGGATTTGTCAGCTCAGGAAACTCCATGTTCTGACCGTAACAGTTTCTCAGACGCTCTGGTTATCCATACCTTTCCTATGGTTCTCCCTGTATATTCCATGATTCCCATGTATTATCAATTAACTTAAGAAACTTTATCTCCTAATATAACGCTATATCACTTTAGTGTTCATTCTGCTTTTGTGTCTACATTTTGCCGCTTCTTGGTATTTATACTTTTATTGCTGGCGGATGCAATCTATATTTTCAAAATGAATTGTTCCATATTTTATATTTCCATTGTAGTGTAACATATGCATTCATAAGTTATAAATCATTCATAAATCATAAATTTTGTTTCGTATATATATCCATATAAATACAACCGTTTATTCAGACGTGAATTAGTTAGAAATGGTTCACATATTACCAGAAACCTAATCAATGTAACTGTAATTTCTAACAATATATTTATTGAAGACTAAGATACGTATGAAACATATAACAGGCCTAGATAAAAAAAAACACTCACAACAGTTTTGTATCATCATTTGCGGATGACAAAAAAATAAGTATGAAAGTCACCTCGGTAGAAGACACGACAAAAATGCAGGAAAATATAATAAGGTTTAGCAATGGGCTTAGATCTATCATTTTCTACAGTTCCCTCGATTGTTCCTGGTGTGATTCTCTTTTTTTCTCGGGCTCCACGATGGTCTGATAGGGCCTCTGCATACAGTTTCACTCCTTTGTTTCCTACAGTCCCCTTATTTGTGATTGAGGTAGCAGTTTCTGATGTCATTCCCACATTGCTCTTTAGTTCTTTAAGCTGTTTCGGATTTTTCAGTTCCTCTTCTAATCTCTGTATCTTAGCCTCTGCTGCTGTGACTTACATTTCCCACTTCTTGCTCTCTACAGCTATCCTCTCCTCCATTTTCTTGATAAGCTCTTCTAGCTTCCTTCCCTACTCATGTTCATTTTTCATGAGCTCTGCTACCCAATCTTCCTTCGCAGACTCATCCTCCAGTCCCCTGGTTTTCCGTCCTGCTCTCTGGCAGCCCATTTTATGTGTACTCACCTAGTTGTGGTTGCAGGGGTCGAGTCACAGCTCCTAGCCCTGCCTCTTCACTGGCCTCTAAAGGGTCACTCTTCCCACTCCATGAGATTTAGCATACCTCTTCTTAAAGCTAAGTATGGATCCTGCGTCCACTACATCGCTTTCCAAACTATTTCACTTCCTGACTACTCTGTGACTGAGTACTCACCTATTTGTGGTTGCAGGGGTCGAGTCACAGCTCCTGGCCCCGCCTCTTCACTGATTGCTACTAGGTCCTCTCTCTCCCTGCTCCATGAGCTTTATCAAACCTCGTCTTAAAACTATGTATGGTTCCTGCCTCCACTACGTCACTATCTAGGCTATTCCACTTCCTGACAACTCTATGACTGAAGAAATATTTCCTAATATCCCTTTGACTCATAGGAGTCTTCAACTTCCAACTGTGACCCCTTGTTTCTGTGTCCCCTTTCTGGAACATCCTGTCTCTGTCCACCTTATCTATTCCTCACAGTATTTTATATGTCGTTATCATGTCTCCCCTAACCCTTCAGTCGTCTAGTGTCGTCAGGCCGATTTCCCTTAACCTTTCTTCGTGTGTGTGTGTGTGTGTGTGTGTACTCACCTAAATGTGGTTGCAGGGGTCGAGACTCCGCTCCTGGCCCCGCCTCTTCGCTGTCCGCTACTGGGTCTCTTCTCTCCCTGCTCCATGAGTTTTATCATACCTTGTCTTAAAGCTATGTATGGTTCCTGACTCCACTATATCGTTTGCTAGACTATTCCATTTCCTGACTACTCTGTGGCTGAAGAAATGCTTCCTAACATCCCTTTGACTCATCTGAGTCTTCAGCTTCCAATTGTGCCCTCTTGTTTCTGTGTTCCCTCTCTGGAACATCCTGTCACTATCTACCTTGTCGATTCCCCGCAGTATTTTGTATATCGTTATCATGTCTCCTCTAACCCTTCTGTCCTCCAGTGTTGTTAGTCCTATTTCCCTCAACTTTTCTTCATAGGACAGACCCCTGAGTTGTGAAACTAACCTTGTCGCAAACCTTTGCACTTTCTCGAATTTCTTGACGTGTTTGACCAGGTGCGGGTTCCAGACTAGTGCTGCATACTCTAGTATGGACCTGACGTACACGGTGTACAGTGTCTTGAACGATTCCTTGTTAAGGTAACGGAACGCTAATCTTAGGTTTGCCAGTCGCCCATATGCTGCCGCAGTTATCTGGTTGATGTGTGATTCCGGAGACGTGCTTGGTGTTATACTCACCCCAAGGTCTTTCTCCTTTGACGAGGTTTGTAGCCTTTGTCCACCTTGTCTGTACTCTGTCAGCGGTCTTCTTTGCCCTTCACTTCATGACTTTGCATTTGGTGGGATTAAATTCGAGAAACCAATTGCTAGACCAGATGTCAAGCTTGTCCAGGTCTCTTTGAAGTTCTGCTTGGTCCTCATCCGATGTGATTCTCCTCATTAATTTCACATCATCTGCGAACAGAGACATTTCTGAGTCTATCCCGTCCGTCATGTCATTTACATATACCAAGAATAGCACTGGTCCTAGGACTGACCCCTGCGGTACCCCGCTAGTCACAGGCGCCCACTGTGATACCTCATCACGCACCATGACCTGTTGTTGCCTCCCTGTGAGGTATTCCCTGATCCATTCCAGTGCCCTTCCTGTTATACACGCTTGGTCTTCCAACTTCTTTAATAATCTCATATGAAGAACTGTGTCGAAGGCCTTCCTGCAGAGTCAAGAAAATGCAATCAACCCACCCTTCTCTCTCTTGTCTTACCTCTGTTACTTTGTCATAGAACTCCAGGAGGTTTGTTACTCAGGATTTGCCTTCCATGAACCCGTGCTGTCTGGCGTTGATTATCCTGTGCCAATCCAGATGCTCCACCATTCTTTTCCTGTGTGTACTCACCTATTTGTACTCACCTATTTGTGGTTGCAGGGGACGAGTCATAGCTCCTGGCCCCGCCTCTTCACTGATTGCTACTAGGTCCTCTCTCTCCCTGCTCCATGAGCTTTATCAAACCTAGTCTTAAAACTATGTATGGTTCCTGCCTCCACTATGTCGCTTTCTAAGCTATTCCACTTCCTGACAACTCTATGACTGAAGAAATACTTCCTAACATCCCTTTGACTCATAGGAGTCTTCAACTTCCAATTATGACCCCTTGTTTCTGTGTCCCCTCTCTGGAACATCTTGTCTCTGTCCACCTTATCTATTCCTCGCAGTATTTTATATGTCGTTATCATGTCTCCCTAACCCTCCTGTCCTCTAGTGTCGTCAGGCCGATTTCCCTTAACCTTTCTTCGTAGGACAATCCCTTAGCTCTGGGACTAGTCTTGTTGCAAACCTTTGCACTTTCTCTAATTTCTTGACGTGCTTGACCAGGTGTGGGTTCCAAACCGGTGCTGCTTACTCCAGTATGGGCCTGACGTATATGATATACAGAGTCTTGAATGATTCCTTAGTGAGGTATTGGAACGCTATTCTTAGGTTTGCCAGCCGCCCGTATGCTGCAGCAGTTATCTGATTGATGTGTGCCTCAGGAGATGTGCTCGGTATTATACTCACCCCAAGATCTTTTTCTTTGAGTGAGGCTTGCAGTCTTTGGCCACCTAGACTATACTCTGTCTGCGGTCTTCTTTGCCCTTCCCGATATTCATGACTTTACATTTGGCAGGGTTAAATTCAAGGAGCCAGTTACTGGACCAGGCTTGCAGCCTGTCCAGGTCTCTTTGTAGTCCTGCCTGATCCTCGACTGATTTTATTCTTCTCATTAACTTCACATCATCTGCAAACAGGGACACTTCTGAGTCTATCCCTTCCGTTATGTCATTCACATATACCAAAAACAGTACAGGTCCTAAGACTGACCCTTGTGGAACTCCACTCGTCACAGGTGCCCACTCTGACATCTCGTCACGTACCATGACTCGTTGTTGCCTCCTGTCAGATATTCTCTGATCCATTGCAGTGTTTTTCCTGTTACGTGTGCCTGATCCTTTAGCTTTTGCATTAACCTCTTGTGAGGAACTGTGTCGAACGCCTTCTTGCAGTCCAAAAAATGCAGTCTATCCACCCTCTCTCTCGTGTCTTACTTCTGTTACCTTATCATAAAACTCCAGTAGGTTTGTGACACAGGATTTTCCTTCCCTGAAACCGTGCTGGTTGTCGTTTATAAGCTTGTGTCTTTCTAGGTGCTCCACCACTTCTCCTCCTGATGATCTTCTCCATGACTTTGCATACTATACACGTCAGTGACACAGGTCTGTAGTTTAATGCCTCGTGTCTGTCTCCTTTCTTAAAATTGGGACTACATTTGCCATCTTCCACGCCTCAGGTAGTTGCCCAGTTTCAATGGATGTGTTGAAGATTTGTGTTAGTGGCACACACAACATCTCTGCTCCTCTCTAAGGACCCACGGAGAAATGTTGTCCGGTCCCACCGCTTTTGAGGTATCGAGTTCACATAGCAGCTTCTTCACCTCCTCCTCGGTTGTGTGTATTTCATCCAGCACTTGTTGGTATACCTCCTATTCTGAATTCCTGGAGTCCTACCTGTCTCCTGTGTAAATACTTCTTTAAATCTCATGTTGAGCTCCTCACATACCTCTTGGTCGTTTATTGTGAACTCCCCACCTTCCTTTCTCAGCCTGATTACCTGGTCCTTGACTGTTGTTTTCCTCCTGATGTGGCTATACAACAGCTTCGGGTCAGACTTGACTTTTGATGCTATATCATTTTCATATTGTCGCTGAGCCTCCTTCTTACCTGTGCATATTCGTTTCTGGCTCTTCGGCTAATCTCTTTATTTTCCTGGGTCCTTTGTCTTCTGTACTTTTTCCATTCTCTATTACACTTACTTTTTGCCTCCCTACACCTCTGGGTGAACCAAGGACTCGTTCTGGTCTTCCCATTACTTCTGTTTCCTTGGGGACAAACCTCTCCTCTGCCTCTTTGCATTTGGTTGTCACATATTCCATCATTTCTTTTACTGGTTTTCCTGCCAATTCTCTCTCCCACTGAACGTCTTGTAGGAAGTTCCTCATGCCTGTGTAGTCCCCCTTTTGTAGTTTCGTTTCTCCTTCCTATTCTTGCTCCCTCTCCACTTGTAGCTCAACTATATAATCAAAACACAGAACCAAATGATCACTAGCTCCAAGGGGCCTTTCATACGTGATATCCTCGATGTCCGAACTACTCAAGGTGAATACTAGGTCCAGTCTTGCTGGATCATCCCCACCTCTCTCTCTGGTAGTGTCTCTAACATGTTGATGCATGAGGTTTTCCAGTACCACATCCATCATCTTGGCTCTCCATGATTCAGGACCCCCATGGGGCTCTAGGTTTTCCCAATCAATCTCTTTGTGATTGAAATCACCCATAACTAGTAACTTTGCTCTCCCCATGTGGGCTCTTCTGGCTACCTCGGCTAGTGTGTCTACCATTGCTCTGTTGCTCTCGTCGTATTCTTCTCTTGGCCTCCTGCAGTTCTGTGGTGTGTGTATGTGTGTGTGTGAATGTGTGTATGTGTATGTGCATGTGTGAACATAATACAGGAATAAAGGAGCACTGTAATATGCTTTCTGGCTCACGCTTGGTAAGGCAAATAAGCTTAACCTTGCTGGTTAATGTCATCTAATTTCAGTATCCAGACTGGGTAGTAAGAGGTTCGTTGAGATATTTCAAATGATTGCACAACTGAATTTTCGTGCGAAGATGCATTTGTCTCCTGTCAAGGCGGCCGCTACTTACTTTCGACGGCCTAGGTGAATTTGTTGAATAATTAACTTGGTGCTTCTCCATGCTTTATAAGGTGGCATTGTGCGCTCTTGTATTGAATACACGCATTGTTCTGGTGGTCGCCGTTACTCGCGCATTTGTGTTCAATTTTAGATACCTTGCTGTTTCTCCTACAACTATTCACACTATCACAATGTTTACTTTAACCTCCTTCACTAGTGACTGTGTTGTCATCTTGATTACTTCTTATTAAGTGTTTTACACTTATGTACATGCTTAATATATTACATCACTATTGATTTATTTGTGTTCCTTTATCGCCTGACTCCCTTTACTATATACAGCAGATGTAATTGAACAGAGGATTGTGATATTCGTTGTGTTAAACATTCTGAACTTTTAATGTCTGTGTCAGACAGTTTATATGACACTGGCGATCTTTGCAGTTTTATATTTTATAAATAACTAATTATTCTTAAAAATATAACTTATCATCATCATTATTTGGAAAATTAAATTTATAAACGGCTAAAATAATATATACCCGTTCATTATGATAAAGTAGTTCAATCTCTCTCATTTCCCTCTGCATTTCCGCCTTCCCTTATGCCCTGGAAGCAGCAGCTGCATTGGAAGGAAAGGGTAATGAGAAAACCATTTTTAAATCTCCGCGACGAGTCATATTTACGATGGCAATGCAGAGTAAACAGCTGGTAAGATCATCTTGTTGTGCCTTGAGTTGAATTACGTAGACTGTGAGATATTCTGTGTTGACTTATGTTGCAGTTGTGTTGTATATGTCTCATAGTTCATTCTTTCACTTATGCGAGCAATGTGATATCTCTTGCGAATTATTCTGGAGTCGTCTTGTCACAGTCTTGCCGAGGCTTAACCCACGTAGATAAACATCTCCATGAACTCCTCACAAACAGCAATATATATATTTTTTATTTTACATGCTTGTTTACCATATTATGTAATAAATAAAGTATATCTATTGGTAAAAAAAAATATTAAAAGATGGGGAGGTAGGGGAAGTTGAATACTGAAATGGCTTTAGGAAGGAATCACAAATATTTTTCCTATGATCCTTTAGTAAGACTTCACCTTACGAAAGCAAACCAAGTAAATGCGATAGTAATTATGGATAAGGTAGATTATGGTAGTAAAATGAACATGCTATTAGAAGATACGGAAACTTACGCTCCCTTTAATCAGAACCCGTTGAATCAGGTTAATAGTGAGTTAAATAAACAACTTAGAACGTTAGTAATAGGTAATGAGTCACTTACTAAACAGTCAGGCGGAGACACTTTCTTATATGTATGGTTTGATTAAAACCCACAAGCTCGGTTTTCCAGCAAGACCTATTATTACCTCTGTAGGATCGGCGACTTATGCCTTGTCAAAATGGTTAGTAAAAATATTAACTCCATTACTTGGTAACGTCTCGAAAGCTCACATGAAAAAACAGTATTGATATTATTGACAAATTGCAAAATGTTAACATTAACGATTCCACGTTAGTAAGTTTTGACGTCACAGCTTTGTTGACCCGTGTACCTGTCCCTTGTTTGTCATCTTATTTGGAAGAAGAATTAGACGAGTTTACCATGCCATTTGAAAAGAACATTATTATTGGGTTGATTAAGTTGTGTGTGATTGATTGCAAGTTTTAGTTTGAAGGGAAATACTACTCACAATGACAGGGTAATGAATGGCTATGGGAAATCCAATAACTCTCCTATTAAGCAATTTGTATATGAAGTTTTTTGAGACTAAGCTGTTGAAAGACATCCTGCCCCGTGAAACTAAGTAGTTCAGATATGTGGATGACATCTTGTGTCTTTGGCCGAATTATTTGCATCTTAATACATTTTTACCGAGACTTAACTCTCTTGTCGCCTCTATTAAATTCACCGTAGAGAAAGAAGTGGACTTTAATCTTCCATTTTTAGATGTTCTGATCCACAGTGTTGATAGAATGTTTAAGTTTGCAGTATATAGGAAGGTCATGAACGTGTGCTCATATATCCACTACTATGCCAACCATGAAATTAGAGTAAAAAGAAGTGTTTTTCTTATTATGTTTTTAAGAGCTTACAGAGTGTGTAGCCCTGAGTTTTTGGATGAAGAAATTACGAAAATCTTTGATTTTGCTGCAAAACTATGTTACCCTAAGGCTGTTTTATTAGCAGCTTGAAAAAATTATCATAAGACTGAATCTAGAAAAACTCTTCATACCAAGAATGTGCTTGTCCTACCATACAATGAGAATTTATCAGTCCTGTCGAGTGCCCTAAAGAGATTCAATATACAAGTTGTTTTTAAGAATTCACAGACTGTTAAGAGTATGTTGATCTAGAATTCACTGACAAACTCTGAAGGTGGTGTGTATTGGATTGGGTGCCAAGGCTGCAACTTATCCTACGTGGGATAGGCTGACAAACCTCTAAGTGTTAGAATTATACATCAATATTCAGAAAGGATGGCTCAAGAATCAGATATGATATTTAACCACACACGAGTCTGCAGTAATTCTTGTAAGTGGTCTGAGGCAAAAGTCATAGTTCGATGTATTCATGGCTAAAAGGAAATATTCTTGAGTCGGCAATTATTAAAGATAATAAACATTCATTTTATAATGGTAGTTTTGGGTTATTCAAGCTGGATTTGTTTATAACTGAGGTTATCATGCATAATCTAAAACCGGATTCTTATACGAATGCTCTGGATTGTCTTACCAGGGATCCGCTCCAAGGAATTAGGGCTTGGGTTTTTGCCTTCCTACTTGGAACTTGGAATGACCGAAGCATCGGTGAGATGGGGAAGGAAGAAGGAAGGGGAAGGATGGAAATACTGGAAATGGATGGGATGGTGGAGGAGAGGAGGGTAGGAAAGATCAGTGGCCCAACCATTGTGGAGCAAGTGGTACTGATGTACTGCAAGCGTTGATAGAGAATAATCACGAACAGCGAGGTATGGCTCTCATTGGTCCGACCAGAGTCTGCCATTTAGTCCCGTGGCCTGGTCGCTAAAGCTCTCGCTTCACACGGCGAGGGTCTGCGTTCGATTCCCAGTGTGGGTAGAAACGTTGGTCGCGTTTCTTTACACCGGTTTCTATGTTCACCCATCAGTAAAATGGGTACCTGGGTGTTAGTCGACTGCTGTGGGTCGCATCCTGGGACAAGGACCTAATTTGCCCGAAAAGCTCAACAGGCCTGTATACCTTGTAAATGTACTTGTAGTAAATTAAGACATTATTATATTATATTATATTATATTATATAGGTGGGTCTGCTGTAGACCCGTCTTCTTTAAGTGTGTGGAATTCACATCAATATTCAGAATGTAAAGTCCTTTGTATTGTCCCGAAGTCCGACTGATAATTTTGATAACTGTTATGTTACTTATGTTAATTTGTCTAGGTAACCACTCCATTACCTTTGCTTATGGACTGACTCCTCTATTTCTATAATACTGAATCTTTCTGGCACTAGGCACTCATGTGCCTGGGGCACTAAATTTATGTTTAAATGTTAGTTCAAAACTTACCAGTTTCACTGTAATAAATTTGATCACATATTTTACAAGGAATCTTGTAAACACGCTCATCAGCACTTTAGGGGGAATATTTTATCAAGTTTTTTTTTTACTGTATCAAGATTTTTAAAAACAACTTTGATATTAAAATTCTTAAGCAGAGAAGGCATACCAACCAAGTTTTCATTGTAAGGGAGAACCAACATATTTTTAGTTGAATAAGGTTGGTTATCCTTTTTTGAATTGTAAAAAAAGTATTTCTAGCAATTTTAAAAGATTTATCAATTAAACTTCTTGGGTATGTTAGATCATTGGCTAGTTCATAAATGTTTAAGATTTCTTCATCTATGAACTCCGGGCTGCAAATACTTAAAACTCTACAGAAATTAATTTTATTTATAAAATTGGTATTTCAAAATTTACACAACCTAAAATCACAGCAAAGCTTCCAATTAGGAAAATGCATCAACTCTATAAGTTTAAAGCAGATCAGAAAAGGCATTCTCAAATTATTGCACAGAATCTAACAAAATGTGTTCCTACACGGCATAAAGCTAACAAATCTCTTATGAATTTCATAGAAAAAATAAGCCATTAAAAATTTATGTGGTTCATTATTATTGTATTCTAATTATAGGAAAGTGCTAAACCAATATGGGACCTACAGCTCTTGTGGAATGTAACACATTCAGATTCGATTCAAACAAAGAAAGAATAAGTCCAGTTCTTTGGGTCAATACACCCTCGCCAGCATCAAGGCAAAATAATGCATTAATACAAAATTACACAATACCATTTCGAGAGTTAAAGTGTCAAGATGTCACCTACACACTTCTTTAAAAGCACCAACCATCTCCTACGGAGGATACACCAGTATTGAAATTTTGAAGCTGAACAGAGGAGGTTATCTCAAGTTATCAAAAACTGTAAATGGAAGCTAGTATAATAAATTTTAACCTGGATACTTTGTAATAGCATTGACAATCTTAAGCCGATTGAATTAGGCATTCTCGAGTTATAAAGGAAAATTTGAAGACTGAAACGAGAAATGTTGAAGTTCCAAAAACTGGAAAATCTATCCTCATTAAATTTAAAACTGGCCTAAAAAAAAAGTTGTTTTTATTGTTTTTCAGTTTTCTTTTCTCATTTATATTATATTTCAAAATAGAATGACTTCGAGAGTGTATAAATCTGTAGTGGAGGGAAGGCTAGGTAGGGGTCGGCCTAGGAAAAATTGGAGGGAGAGGGTAAAGGAGGTTTTGTGTGCGAGGGGCTTGGACTTCCAGCAAGCATGCGTGAGCATATTTGACAGGAGTGAATGGAGACAAATGGTTTTTAGGACTTGACGTGCTGTTGGAGTGTGAGCAAGGTAACATTTATAAAGGGATTCAGGGAAACCTGCAGGCCGGACTTGAGTCTTGGAGATGGGAAGTACAGTGTCTGCACTCTGAAGGAGGGGTGTTAATGTTGCAGTTTTATAACTGTAGTGTAAAGCACCCCTCTGGCAAAACAGTGATGGAGTGAATGATGATGAAAGTTTTTCTTTTTCGGGCCACCCTACCTTGGTGGGAAACGGCCGATGGCTTAATAAAAAAAATATATTTCAAATTATTTAGTCCCAAAAGAAAATGTATTAGATGTTTATTTAAAAAGATCCAACGTGCTAAATTGGTTTAAGATAAACCAGCATTTGTGGTTTAAAGGCAATCAGTAGTTATTACATGGAAAATAATTTATATAATAAAATTGGCATATTAAAATGTAGACAGCTCAACGTCAGTGACGAGTGTTCGTTTAATATTGCCCATCAACAGTGAAAGTTTAACGCTGATCAAAACTGGTATTCTCTAGTAATTGATTGCAAAAAGTCCAATTTTTGATAACTTTCAGTAAGATTTCAATTTTGCACCAACTCAAACTATTTTTTTCATTCTTCCAGAATACATCATTATTATTATTTTGACGCCTACTTGCTAGAAGAAGCATTCTTTGGATATTGAATATAAATAAATATCACTATTTTTTCAATAAATCTGGTAAACAGGGATTTATTGCACCAAGTAACATCATGAACATTGCGTACAGGAAAACACCCCATTGGGAAAAATTTGAAACTGATCTGATGTGTCATTTTCCGGTTACAACACAAATTCAAACCATGCCATTCAAACCATGCCATTCAAACCATGCCATTCAAACCATGCCATTCAAACCATGCCATTCAAACCATGCTATTCAAACCATGCCATTCAAACCATGCTATTCAAACCATGCTATTCAAACCATGCTATTCAAACCATGCTATTCAAACCATGCTATTCAAACCATGCTATTCAAACCATGCTATTCAAACCATGCTATTCAAACCATGCTATTTTACAACATCAATGTGATGTAACGGGAACAAAAATTTCGCATTATTTTATACATAAAATGGTAAATTCTGCGCCTTCTCAATTGAATTTCAATCTATGTTTTGTTATTTGTACCTTTGAAGTTACGCCACTGAGGTTTCTGGAAGTTATCCCACCAATACCAGGATGCTGGAAATGGATTCAGAGATTTTGGTCACAGGGCAATTCCACATTCCAGTTGTTCCCTGAATCAGGCTTTGGTGACAGTGCTCGTGTCAGTATTTTGAAGCCTATTGGATGCGGCTTTCACGAGTTATGAGCAAAATGAACATGAACCGCTGGAGGAAGAAAAATATTAATATAGGGAAGAAAAATTCAGGCAACCTCTTAAAGGTCTTCCTTCCTGGATACCTAATAAAAGAAAATTAATTTTAATTGTTAAGGCATATGTATGCGTTAGATGTTTCCTTGTTTGATCTAATTAAAGGCAATTACACTTTCTGCAAGACACCGAATTTACACAGCCAAATGCTGTTGTAGAAGAGTTATTTATTAGTTTGCTTTTCCTTATAATAGTTTTTTAAAACAAAGACGACATTGAAATGTTTCATAGTTTGAGACAAGAATGATTGTTATTGTGTAGTAATAGTCAAATATACTCAAATTCACCTTCTCAATAACATTAAGTTGTGCAAAAAAGCATCCTTAGATGTGAGGATAAACATACGGCAGTTTTTTTTTTTTTTTTTTTATTTAAAACCTTAAATACAATTGAACAAAGTCAGATCAATCTTAACAAAGACAAACCCAGAAACGGTTACAAAACATTAGTTCTTGGGTAACAACAGAGTGCAAAAACTTACACCACAATAAAAAAAAGTAACAAAACTCAAGCACCACCGTGCAGCATCACGGTCACAACCTCAATAAAATAAAAACCCATCCAATAACAAAATATATTTTGCCAAATATCTACCCTATAACCCATACACGGAACTATTTAGACGTGAAACACCCTGATGATTCTCAAAACATATGTGATCTCGTAACCTTTCTCTGCTATAGAAACACAAAAAAATTCTAATACCACATATGGCGTAATCACAAGAACCCTTCCCCCCCCCCCTCCTCAAACATACAACTAAGTGAACAGTCTGCTCATACTAGTAAAATCCCATTTCATCTGTAAATAACCCGCCAAAACACACAAAACTGGCTTCACTTGCCAGGGAACTATGCCCCGCAAAATGCTTACTAAATTTTTTTTTTATATATAAACTTGGGTACCAGAGACGTAAACACAAAACTGTACACCATAATAACATCAAGCGCGTTACATTACATCTGTACTGATAGCCAGTACAATATAACTATCTCTCATTTTCAAGAGGAAACCAATAAATAAACGAAAGTTTTACCTTTTGCATATAACACTTAAGTGCACACAAAAAAAAAAAAAGATAAAAAACACCTAACTATAAGCATTATCTGAAAGTGACATCATAAATACAAGTCCAAATGAACACTATGTCAGTTCAAAGTGTATATATTACAAAAAAGGAAAAACCCTACCATGTCTTACTCTAAAAGCAACACCATAAACACTTGAATGACTACAAAATGGTCATCCCAAAAGTTACTTTTATATATATATATATATATAATAATGACTTGCCTATATTTAACAATTTCACTAGTACCCTATCTACTAACACACTAAACCTCCTGCAAGGAAATTAGCTTAACCTATCATGAACCCAGGACAACAAGAAAACAAACAAATTGGATTCTAGGTGTCGTAGTTAAACGGGGCAACCAAACTCCGTAGACATATGACACCAAAACAGCATCACCCCCCCAAAAAAAAAAATACATTTCACCACTATGAAAAGGTGTACTGTCGTCTTACACTAAAACATAAAAAGAGACCTCGGTCACCAAACAGAGAAAATGTGTACCAAAACATCTATCGTTACTTTCTTCATCTAGATAAAAGGCATCCACAGGTCTCCTATGAACGAACCGTTAAACCCATAAAGGGTATGAAACATTGATACAATTCACATCTATATGAACACATACACATGAAGGCCTATATCGTCCAAGGTACAGCTCCACCGCGTTTCCCCTTACACCCCCCAAGTCCATCGTCTACATTCGTCCGATCCAACCACTCAGACATAAAGTGATAACAACCCAAAACTTTGTTCCCCAGAAACCCATACTCGTCCTTCCCCTCTCCCATACATACTCACTCTTACACTTGTATTCCCATGCACTACAAAAATTGAAATTCTCTCTTTTTTTTTCCTTTCTTTCTTACCCCTTTAACCAGTCCCCTCGCCGTCGGTCAACAAGCTAAACCTCTCAAAACGCCCACTGAAATATCCCTATATCCAACTTGAAAAGCCCTTTCCCCCCTAATCCCATACAGTTCGTGATTTCAATGCATCCTTAGTCGACCACCCTCCTCCCGCATGACCAAGACATATGTAGAAAATCTAAAACTATATACACTAAAGCTCGACAGACATCATCCTGTACTCCTCCTACATCTAAACTGCGGGTCTTCAAAACCGAGACCCCAATCCCCCACGCTTGCCACTACCCTCCCTAGCCATACCCGCACATTCTCTAGTTCAGGACAGAAATAAACCGTATGATACGTTGTGTCCATCAATCCACATCAAGAGCACAAACTATCCTTTACCAACCCCATGTGAAAAAATTGTGATTTCGACGCTAAAATCCCGTGTAAAAAACGAAACCCAGTTTCCCTCACCCTCGGCGGCACTTTCACCTTCCTAAGCCATTTCCACACCCCTTTCCAGTCATACATCGGAAAATCTGCAGTACCACACACGACGTCATCCCTATCCTCGACCCTCTCTAATTTATTTACCTTCAGCTTTTCCGGATTGCTGACCACCAACAAAATCCTCAACACTGCTTCACTCATCTTTACTTCTTTACCTCCCCACCATCTCCTCACCTCGCGCATCACCTGCCCTACCCGAGTGCCACGGTTCCCCCCCAACCACAAATTCCTGTTTGACGAAGATTGCCAACAATCTCCTCTGCAACCGTATCAACCCCACGCCCCCTTCTCGAACCCGTCTCGTAACAATTTCTTTATTCAACCAGTGCCTACCATAACTCCAAATGAAATGAAGGACCCTCTTCTGTAATCTAATTCCACCAACTCACTACATCGGTAACACCCCTCCCCTCTTCCCACATCTTCCCCCAACACTCGGCAAATTTCTCCGTGTCCCAACCCTCCGAAGAGCCTAATATTCATTTTCCAATAACTCGGATATACGGTCACGGCCCCCTCCCATCGGAGTTCCGCAATAATGCCCCTATGATCAGAAAAACCGACGTCTAAACAACGCACCTGTCCGACCTGTATCAGCTGTGACACTTATATCCGATCTAGATGTGTCGCGTAATCCCTCTGAAAAAAGGTAACATCCACATTCCATCCTCTGCTTCTGAGCACGTCCTCAACCCCAACCGCCCCTAAAACTTCTCTCAGCTCACTCAAAACACAACCCGCCCCTCAAGGCTCTACATCTTTCTCTTGTATTACACAATTCCAATCGCCGGCTACCACTGACACTAAAGGCAATCCACGTAGAGCGTAGATCAAGTCATCCTTGACAAACTCCGCCTTACACCTACGACTAGACAATGCGGGCATGTAAACGCCCACAAAGCAAACCTGAATATCTCCTCACCAGCCATCTACTTGTACAATCCTTACCCCCCTCCTCCCAGGACCGCAGCTGGAAAGGACTAGTCAAACTAATCCCTATGGCCACCCCTCCCTTGAGATTCCTGGAACTACTAACGTACATCTCGTATCCATGCAAACGTAATTCATTACCACACCTGAAATTGTGCTCTTGCAGGATGCACACATCTACATTCATACGTCTTAACGTCCCCTCCAGCCAACGTCTCTTAACCTCAGTTCTGAGACCGTTAACATTTATGTTCAAACACCTGAAAACTGCAGCGGAGGTTTACCTTTAGACTTCGGCCAATGTATAGCTTCCTTTTCAGCCTTGGGAATTTTCCCAATGACACTTTTCACACCCTTTCCCCCAACTCTACCCTCCACCTCTTCCCTATCATCCCTAATTATTTCTACTGAAGCTTTCTTACTCGACCTTTGTCCAGGGGTCAGTACCTCGTCCTCAGACATCCCACTGTACCGCTTCCTTGACTCACCTACCACTTCCATATCTCCCTCTTCCTGCACACGGTGAACCTCCACCTGTGCTATACACACATTCTCACCACCTACGTGGCCACATTCTACTACAATCACACTCTCCTTGTTGACAACCTCAACCACCTTCACCACTCTGTCACACATCTGATACTCCGTTGCTGGAGTATCTAACATTCTACACAAATCCTTTATCAACGGAGTCACAAGACTGTCCACCAAAACCAGCAGCTCCTGTCCTTCCACCTTCGGGCTTATACCCTGCAATGTTTCCTGGAGAGTTGTCAACAAACGCTCTTCCTCCATCACTATCACCTCCACCACCTCGCTCCACCTCCTGCTAGTCGCTAGTTTTTTGTTGCGCACCTCATTGATGACGTCTCCTTCATCTCCCTGCCTGTGATCACCTCCCTGTCCATCCTGGTGATAGGCCCATCAGTGTTCACAAGTGGTTGTGACATGCCCCACAGCTCCACAAAGGCTACAGGTCCTCAATTGGCCTGGGTACGTCACGAAAACCTGGGTTCGAAAAGCGTCCATCTGAACTTATGATGGTATCTGTCATTGCAGAGAGATTTTCACGGAGTAGGTACCCTCTGGCACACCTGCATACTCTCCCATACTCCAATCTCCCTCCGTAATTGCGTGGATTACTCAATACTGCTGGAAAGCTTCTATTATATGAAAATCCTGTGTCGTGTGGGTCTTGGGAGAGATATATAGGAGGTCAAAGATACTCCTCGTTGGAAGGTTACGGTATATTTACAGTAAGTGAAAGGAGAGTCCAGCACACCTTCTGTCTCGCCTGTAGGTCTAACGTAGTGAGGCAGTCTGCCTATGATAGGCTGTGCACATGCGCTGAGCCTCTGACGTCAGCGGGTACCGTGACGTCACACGCAAAGGGACCAGCTTTATAAAGATACACTAAACAAGTGTATATATGATACTGACACGACAGCTCGGCCATGTTATCGTATGACGTCTCGGCATACTATACAACTCTATAGGCTGAACAAACAGGTGGTACTGGGTGAATCTATACAATAGCAAACACATTATAACTTTGAACTGATCAAGATTAATCTTACTCTCGCACTTCTTTAGTTAATGGTACTTAAGAGAAATTTAATGGATCTAGATATAATGGATTACATAAATTACAATTTGCAAATTTGATCGATCAATCTGTATTCATGCACTCAGCGGGTTCTGAGGAAGAATAAATATATTTACACGGAAGAAGTTTTAACAGAGAGAGACTCGGCTAGCACGATCAACTGTTAAAGCTCAGAACTCGCAGGGAACATGAACACACACAAAAAAAAATTTTAGATAATGAACACTTTGTAACAAAACACACAGTCGACAATTTCTCTTAACTCAATCATCTAATTATACAGTCTATTTACATTTAACCCCAACTCTGCTAGGGTAAGATTTACATATACAGAATGGTTATCATCTCTGGGTGATCAAACTCTGTTACAGTAGGTAACTCAACTTCTGATTGAGGAGGGTCTACACTGATATCAACAAATGATACTTGGGGTTTCTCAACACTTGACGTGTACGCAAGGAGTAAGACAATCAGGTTGTTCCTCTGACTCACTACTAGAAGTTGAAGGTAAGGGTCAGACGGATTATCATTGTCAGTCACAACAGTCTGGTTGTCAGGGCTTCGTCTTCGTCACATACTAACTTCATATGATCTAAATGTGCTTCTTTACACTTACCCGTACTAAGTTCTCTAACTTTATACTTATTGCCCTTGATATGTTCAACTACTCGATATGGGCCAACAAACCTTTGTCTAATTTAGGCATTGCTGAAGTTTTGTTAAAGTTGAACAACATGACTCTGGACCCTACTTGAACTTTAGTCGGTTTGGCTTTAGTATTAGTTACT
>WNWK01013600.1:0-20000 GCA_009830355.1 Cherax destructor
ATTTTAAATTAAATTAATTCTCAAGTAATTAAAATAAAAAATTTTTTTTTGATCTTGAAAATTTTAATTAAAAAAAACTATAAAATAAATTTTTAAAATTTAAATATTTATAATTTTAAAAATCATAAAAATTATAAAATTAAATTTTAAAATTTTATATTATTTTAAAAATCATAAAAATTTAAAAATCAAAAAATTTAAAATATATTTTTTAAAATTGACTTTTAAATTGAAATTTCTGAAATCATTTTTGTAAATATAGTTTTTAATGTTTAGATTTTTGCAATATTTATAAATAAAAATTTAGATTTTCTTTTGAAATTAATGGTATAATTTAATAAAAAATATTTTCAAAATTTTTGAAAATCTTAAATTTAAAAATCATAAAATCAGTAAAAAGCATTATAATATTTATAAATTATTTAATATTTTAAAAAATCATTAAAAATTATAAAAAATTTAATTAAATATTTCATATTATTTTCAAAATATAAAATTTAAAATCTTGAAAATATGAAAATTATTTATTGATATTTCGACTTTTAAGGTTTATGCTTTTGCAAAATTCATTTTGAAAATCTTAGTTTTACTTTTAAATTATTTTATAAATTAAATTTTGGAAAATTAAAATTTTATGATTTAATTTTGGAATACATAGTATATTTTATCTTTTAAAAATATTTAGAAATTTATTAAAAATTTTAATCAAAATCTGAAAATCAATTTATAAATTTAATATTAAATAATTATATTTTAAATCAAAATTTAAATCATTTATATATTTCTTTTGAAATCTACATTAAAACTAGAAATTTAAATGATTTGCAATTGAGTTTAGTGATTTTTAAATATTAGAAAATTATTTTCTAAAATTTTATAATTTTTATGAAAATAAATTTTTATTTTTTTTAGAATTATAATATATTTTAAATATTTCAAATTTTAAATTAATCTAAATCAAAAATTTATGATTTAATTAATTATTTTTTATCTAAATTAATAATATTTTAATTTCTTTAAATAAAAAATTAAAATAGAATTATGATTTTGAATTACTTTTAGGTTATTTTCTAATTTTTAGCTAAAATCTATTCAAAAATTTTAATTAAATTTAAAAATAACAATTTTAATTTTAACTTAATAATATTATAAAAAAATTTAAAATCTAAAATTTAAATCTCAAAAATTAAAATCGTTTATTGAATATTTATATTATCTTTTTAAACATTTTAAATACTTTTTAATTTTATTATTTTCGAAATAATATTAAAATAAAATTATGTTTTTGATTTTCTTTTAATTATTTTTCTAAAAATTTGAAAATCTTAATTCAACTTAAATAATTTTATGCATTGAATTTAAATACAATTTTAAATTTCTTAAAATTATAAGTAATTTTATTAAAAATATTTTCAGAAAATCTTGAAATTTAAACTCAAAAAATCATAAATCAATTTTATATATTTTAAATTTATTTTTTTAAAATCATTTTATAAAATAATTTTAATTTTAATTATTTTCGAAAATTGAAAATTAAAAATAAAATTAATTTTTTATATTATTAAGTTATTTCTGAAAATATTTTCAAAAATATAATCATTTAATATTTATAATTATGAATAAAAAATTATATTCTTAGAATCCTTTTATTAAATATTTCAAAAATCTGAAAATTTAATCTCAAATGCTAAAATTTTAGCATTTATTTTTATTTTTCTTTAAAATCATTAAATCTTAAAATCAATTTATAATTTTCATATTTGAAATAAGAAAATTTAATCAAATTTAATTATTATTAATTTTTTTAGAATTGATTTTTCTGAAAAATCATAAATAGTTTTAACTTTTAAATATTTCTATAAATTAAAATAAATAATTTGAATATCATATTTTTAAAAATTAAATCTTGAAATCTAATCGTAAAATGCATATCGTTTTAATTTAATTTTAAATTCATTTTTTAAATCTTAATTTAATAAATTTTAAATTTATTTATGAAATAAAAAATTTACTAGAGTTATCGTATTTTATCAATTAGTTTAAGATCTTGCAATCATATAAAATATAATTTATTTTAAATATTTATAATATGAAATAACAATTTTATGATTTCTTATTTGATATTATTAAAAAATTTAAAATCTAATCGAAATTTTTTATTTTTGAATATTTATAATTATTTACATATTTTAAAAAATCCATTAAAAATCTATAAAAATCAATATTTTTATAGAATATTTCATATTATTTTCGAAAAATACATGAAACATTAAAAAGCTCAGAAAAATGTGCTAAAATCGTATTTTATTGCATATTTCGACGTTTTAGAGCGGTTTGAGTGCTTTTCTGGCAAAATTCATTTTTAGCTAAAATACTTAGATTTTCACACTTTTAAATAGAATTTCTACTGCAATTGAAATTTATGGGAAAAGTAAGCAAAATTTTATGATTTTCTTTTAGGAAGCTTACTCATAGGTATATTTTATCTAAAAAAATATTTTTTCAGAAAATTCTTGAAAATGCCTTAAATCGTCAAAAAATGCAATAAAATAACGTTTTATAGCATTTTTGAATATTTATAAATTATTTACATATTTTTAAAAAATCCCATTAAAAATCTATAAAAATCAACATTTTTATATAATATTTCATATTATTTTCGAAAAATACATGAAACATTTAAAATCTCAGAAAAATGTGCTAAAATCGTATTTTATTGCATATTTCGACGTTTTAGAGCGGTTTGAGTGCTTTTCTGGCAAAATTCATTTTTCAGCTAAAATACTTAGATTTTCACACTTTTAAATTGAATTTCTACTGAAATTGAAATTTATGGGAAAAGTAAGCAAAATTTTATGATTTTCTTTTAGGAAGCTTACTCATAGGTATATTTTATCTAAAAAAATATTTTTTCAGAAAATTCTTGAAAATGCCTTAAATCGTCAAAAAATGCAATAAAATCAAGTTTTATAGCATTTTTGAATATTTAATAATTATTTACATATTTTTAAAAATCCATTAAAAATCTATAAAAATCAACATTTTTATATAATATTTCATATTATTTTCGAAAAATACATGAAACATTTAAAATCTCAGAAAAATGTGCTAAAATCGTATTTTATTGCATATTTCGACGTTTTAGAGCGGTTTGAGTGCTTTTCTGGCAAAATTCATTTTTCAGCTAAAATACTTAGATTTTCACACTTTTAAATAGAATTTCTACTGCAATTGAAATTTATGGGAAAAGTAAGCAAAATTTTATGATTTTCTTTTAGGAAGCTTACTCATAGGTATATTTTATTAAAAAATATTTTCAGAAAATCTTGAAAATGCTTAAATCGTCAAAAATGCAATAAATAAGTTTTATAGCATTTTAATATTTATAATTATTTACATATTTAAAAAATATAAAATTAAAAATCAAATTATTTAAATATTTATATTATTTTCGAAAATACATGAAACATTTAAAATCTAGAAAATGTGCTAAAATCGTATTTTATTGCATATTTGACTTTTAAGTTTAGTGCTTTTGAAAATTCATTTTTCAGCTAAATTAGATTTTCACACTTTTAAATGAATTTCTACTGAAATTGAAATTTATGGGAAAAGTAAGCAAAATTTATGATTTTCTTTTGGAAGCTTACTCATAGGTATATTTTATCTAAAAATATTTTTAGAAAATTCTTGAAAATGCCTTAAATCGTCAAAAATGCAATAAAATCAAGTTTTAGCATTTTGAATATTATAATTATTTACATATTTTTAAAAATCCATTAAAATCTATAAAATCAACATTTTTATAAATATTTCATATTATTTTCGAAAATACATGAAACATTAAAACTCAGAAAAATGTGTAAAATCGATTTTATTGCATATTTCGACGTTTTAGAGCGGTTGAGTGCTTTTCTGGCAAAATTCATTTTCAGCTAAAATTTAGATTTTCACACTTTTAAATAAATTTCTACTGAATTGAAATTTATGGGAAAAGTAAGCAAAATTTTATGATTTTCTTTTAGGAAGCTTACTCATAGGTATATTTTATCTAAAAAATAGTTTTCAGAAAATCTTGAAAATGCCTTAAATCGTCAAAAATGCAATAAAATAAGTTTATAGCATTTTTAATATTATAATTATTTACATATTTTAAAAAATCCCATTAAAATCTATAAAATCAATATTTTTAAATATTTCATATTATTTTCGAAAAATACTGAAACATTAAAATCTCAGAAAAATGTGCTAAAATCGTATTTTATTGCATATTTCGACGTTTTAGAGCGGTTTGAGTGCTTTTCTGGCAAAATTCATTTTTCAGCTAAAATCTTAGATTTTCACACTTTTAAATTGAATTTCTACTGAATTGAAATTTATGGGAAAAGTAAGCAAAATTTTATGATTTTCTTTTAGGAAGCTTACTCATAGGTATATTTTATCTAAAAAATAGTTTTCAGAAAATCTTGAAAATGCCTTAAATCGTCAAAAATGCAATAAAATCAAGTTTTATAGCATTTTTAATATTTATAATTATTTACATATTTTTAAAAATCCATTAAAAATCTATAAAAATCAATATTTTTATAGAATATTTCATATTATTTTCGAAAAATACATGAAACATTAAAAAGCTCAGAAAAATGTGTTAAAATCGTATTTTATTGCATATTTCGACGTTTTAGCTAAAAATTTTAGCTAAAATACTTAGGTTTTCACACTTTTAAATAGAATTTCTACTGCAATTGAAATTTATGGGAAAAGTAAGCAAAATTTTATGATTTTCTTTTAGGAAGCTTACTCATAGGTATATTTTATCTAAAAAAATATTTTTTTCAGAAAATTCTTGAAAATGCCTTAAATCGTCAAAAAATGCAATAAAATATCGTTTTATAGCATTTTTTAATATTTATAAATTATTTACATATTTTTAAAAAATCCCATTAAAAATCTATAAAAATCAATATTAATTTACAATATTTCATATTATTTTCGAAAAATACATGAAACATTTAAAATCTCAGAAAAATGTGCTAAAATCGTATTTTATTGCATATTTCGACGTTTTAGAGCGGTTTGAGTGCTTTTCTGGCAAAATTCATTTTTCAGCTAAAATACTTAGATTTTCCCTTTACGGCCACACACAGTTTGAGGTATGGCAGATGATGCAGCCAGCCAGCCACAAGCCAGGGAAATGGTGCACCCAACAATGAAAGAAGAGGCACATGTCAGGTGTGTGGAGAGTTTCGAGCACGCAACAGAGATGGCCTTATTCGTGCACACAATGGGTGTCCGGGATCACTAGCCCCAGCAGAGAGCAACCCACAGCCTCCACGCAAATGTCAATCCCAATGGCAACCTCCTTTGCGAAAACCTTCTGCTGGCATTCAAATCCACTGCTAGCAGTACCCTATCCCACATTCCTAAGCAAGCTCGCCCATATGCAGCAGGGAAATTCACAGACCTTCTAACAGGTGAATGGAGGCTCCACCAATTTAGAAGCCCGAGGCACCATTAAAGCATGGCGCAACCTGTACCTGTTTGGCAATGTCTGTCTTGCAGTTCCTGAAAGACGAGGCAAACTGCTAACCACTTCAGTCATCAAGGCGGTGCGCAACTACCCAAGAACAGATAATTGTGTCCCTCTGCCCCACCATCGCAGGAATCACAGAGGTAGACCCAAGAAAAACTCCACTGAAAACGAGAAAATTTGCTGGAGTTAGCAAAAAATCGAAGAAGGCAACACAGTGGGAGCAATCAGAATAATTACAAGTGACGAACTGTAGCTCCAAAGATGAGGCCACAGCTCAAGCACTAAGAGACAAGATCCAACAAGGGACACCATAGCCATCAACAACAACCCTGAAGGAGACCCCATCACTGAACAATTAATTTTGCCAGAATCAGAAGTGTATGGCGATAGTGTCATTTCCAGCAGGATCTGCAGGAGGTTACACTGGAATTCGACCACAACACCTCAAAGAGATGGTAAATCCAGTACTCAGACATCTGATCAATTCTCCTCACCGAATTAACAACTTTTGTCAACAACTGCCTGGCTGGGCGAATCCCAGAAGAAATTAAACCTTTCTTTTTGGAGCCTCATTATGCGCTTTTGAAGAAGAAGGATGGGGAATCAGACCCATTGCTGTTGGTAACACCCTTCGCCGTCTAGTTGCCAAAGCAGCAGTAAGAAACATTCGCCTAGAAGCTGCCAGTTTGACTCCAGCCACACCAACTGGGCTTTGGGGTCTCAAGGCAGTGAAGCCGCAGCTCATGCGGCAAGGGCCTACATCAGGGACCTATCAAGAAGACAGGCCGTAGTCAAACTTGACTTTAGAAATGCCTTTAATATGGTGAAGAGAGATGTGGTCTTGCCAGCCGTTCGAGAGCGGTTCCCCAGTCTCTTTCCCTTCATTTCAGCTGGCTACAGCAAACCCTCGACTCTTTTGTTTGGGAACATGAAATTCCCTCATCTGAGGGTGTTCAGCAGGGTGATCCACTCGCTCCACTTCTCTTCTGTTTGGCAGTAAGAGAACTAACTTCCAGCCTATGCAGCGAGCTCAACATCTGGTACCTGGATGATGGCACTCTGGCAGGTACTGGGGAGTCCTTGTTAGAGGACCTACAACGGGTGAAGACACAGGAGAAGCCTTAGGACTCATCCTTAATCCCTCAAAGTGTAGAAATTATCACAACAAATCAGGGAAATAATCAATGCGGTGCAAACAATCCTCCCAGAAGTCACTACTATAACTCCATCCAACAGTACCCTCCTGGGACACGTTCGCTGAGTCACCACGCCATCGACACTGTCCTCAAGGACAAAGTGAATGACCTAGAAAAGAATGGAGGAGAATAAGTGATCTTGATGCCCATGATGCCCTGTATCTCCTCACAAGGTGTCTTACTATGCCAAGACTCACTTACTTCTTGAGGTGCGCACCCTCTTTGAAAACCCAACACTTGACGAGTATGACGCACACCTGAGATCAACCTTCAGAAGGCACTGAATCTGTCACTAGAGGATCAGCAATGGGAGCAGGCAGCCCTCCCAGTGCGACTTGGAGGTATAGGGTGCGCAAAGCAAGGCATGTAGCGTTACCTGCATTTCTGTCATCGTGTTTGGCCTCCTGTGGATTAGTCAAGAGGATTGTCCCTGAACGTTTGAGGGTGTGGTGGGAGCTCAAGACCCCAAGTTCATTGAAGCAGCAGTGCAGTGGGACATCATGGCAGACCCCTCCAGTAGACCAGCTCCTCCCAAAGAGCACAAACAGTCCACTGGGACAAACCGATCATGGAAAAATTTCCAACACAATGCTCACCTAACGTTTCAGGAAAGGACAAGCTCGTCTCCTAGCGGTGAGGGCACCACACTCAGGAGATTTCCTTCTTGCTGTTCCCAATTCCTCTCTGGGCACTCGACTCGACCCACAGGCCATTCGGATTGGTGTTGCTCTTCGCCTAGCCGCCCCCATACTCACCGAACATAGGTGTATTTGCGGCAGGGCGACGGCTGATCAATTCGGACTTCATGGTCTAGTGTGTCACACATCAGAAGGAAGTATGCTAGACATGAGGAGGTCAATGACATCATAAAGAGAAGCCTCGCCACAGCCCGTTGCCCAGCTCACGGGAACCCCAAATACAGAGGTCTGATGGAAGTCAAAAGCGTCCTGATGGAGCCACCATGCTACCCTGGAAGGATGGTAAGCAGATTGCTTGGGACTACACCTGTGCTGCCACATTGGCAGACACCTACCTGCCACACTCCTTAGCCGAAGGGGTGGAGCTGCCAGCCACAGGGAGATCCAGAAGACCCGCAAATATGAAGACCTTCCCTCTTGCTATAACTTCATCCCAATAGGGTCGGAGACCCACGGAGCATGGGGCAAGTGTGCTCTAAAGTTTCTCAGGAGCTGGGTGGAAAACTCATCATAGAAACCAAGGACCACAGGGCGACCAGCTTCCTCTTTCAGAGACTCAGTGTTGCGATCCAGAGGAAATACCTGCAGTATTCTGGGCACGCGGCCCACTGCCGGGGAGTTGGACGAAGTATTTGACATGTAGCTCTGAGTTGTTATCTATGTTGTTTACTCCCCATTGTATTTTGTCTTGAAATAAAGTTTGTAAAAAAAAAAAAAAAGATGGGGTGGTAGGAAGTATATATATATATATTTATATATATATATATATATATATATATATATATATTAGGCAACCGACTGAAAATCTGAACAAAAACAAATGTGGCACATGAAAAAAGATATGGAGAGAAAATCATTTGAAACACTGTGAGTGAGGGAGTACGGGATGGATAGAGTCTTTAGTAAAAAATGCAACTAAATAAAAAAAATAATATATGTTAAGAAAAAAAGGTTGCATATACTAAAAAGGAATTATTTTCGAAAGAAAAAGTTAAATTCCTTGTGTGTGTGTGTATGTGTGTGTGTGTGTTTGTTTGTTTGTTTGTTTGTTTGTTTGTTTGTTTGTTTGTTTGGGGGAAAAGGATTTTGGTGGGATGGGGAGTGTTTGAGGGGGGAGGGGAGAGACGAGGAGGGTGACTATGATGAGTAGAAACAGGAATGAAAGGAAATAAATTAATGCTTAGATATATGAAATTTCACAATGAGTCGTTTTGGGTGATCTGTCCCGGGCATATGTGTGTCGATATTACATTACCACCTGGTCTACCTACGTCACTACAATAACATTGTACAAACTGGTTTAAATACGTTACTACAGCAACGTTGTCACCACCTGATCTACCTTCGTTACCAGGTATATTTCTGTACAGTGGGGAGGTTAGCACGGGCCACCACTCTCACCGCAAGTGCAAGTTTTTATGAACAAATCTCAAACCATCATAAAGTTGACGAGATTTAGCTCACGTCCCTTCAAATGCAACATCAACATAGACAACATCAATAACATCAGCATCAACATCTTTTTATAATTTTTATTATTATTATTATTATTATTATTATTATTACTATTATTATTATTATTATTATTAGTAGTAGTAGTAGTAGTAGTAGTAGTAGTAGTAGTAGTAGTAGTAGTAATTGTAGTAGTAATAGTAGTAGTAATAGCAGTAGTAATACAATAATACCACAATAACCACCACTACACATTTCTCACACACGAGTATAATACCAAACTCTACTCCTGCGCAACTCTTGTAATCTGATACACACGCTTTCTCCCCTACGTTCTCCCCTCTCGCCCTCCTTTCCCTCTCTCGCTACACCCTCGTATCTCCCCTCTCCCTCTCCCCTTCCTCCCTCCCTCATCTTCTCCCCCCGGCTGTATAATAGAGAAACTTCGGCAGAGTTGGGCACCGCTACACTGCATTAGATTTTCTACATCATTGGCAGACAAACTGTCCCTCAGGGGAGTGGAAGACCAAACACAGGTGAGGCAACCGCCGTCTCCCTCGATCTAGGTCCAGGGAGAGAGAGAGCAACAGGTAGGGAAGTAATGAGATGGAAAGAAACGGAGGAGAGGGGAGAAGTAAGGAGGAAGGAAGTAATGAAAGGGGAAGAAAACAAGAGATGAAGTAAGAGGTAGGGGAAAGAGAAAGAGAGAGAGAGAGAGAGAGAGAGAGAGAGAGAGAGAGAGAGAGAGAGAGAGTAAATACAAGAATATCTTACGAAGCATACCGAGGTAGTCTGGTGTAAAGCAACAAACACTGGTAGTCTGACAGTTAGATGAATGAACCTGGAATTTTATGGTGCATGATTGTTCTTAGCTGTTATTGAACCTCTGAGGTGCCCAGACTGTCAACCAAGCGGGCGCCACTCTGTCACTCTTAAGGAATTTGAGGAATCCATGATGGCTGCTAAGGTAGTCGCCAACCATGCATGAATACTGAAAGACACATCATCATGAATATTGATTGTTTTAATAAAATTTATAGCTGATAAGTTTTGGGGGCAAAAGTCAACTTTTGTACTTTCAAGCTAATGCGAATGCTGATTATTTGGATATCTGAGATGTCTGTTATGTTTACTTTAAAAATGAGGTTACAGGCACTGAGCCGTACTCGATTCCCAGAGTTCTTTTCACTAGATGGAACATAAGTATCAAGGAACTCTGCAGCAGTCCTACTTGCCCATACCAGGCAGGTCCTTCTCAGAACAGAGGAATGTAAGTGAAATAGGTAACATTTTTAATTTCATACAGCATATATTTGTGTTGGTTCAGGCTCAGAGAACATTAACCAAACAGTTTATCATGTACCAACAGATGCCTCCCAAATGAATAGTACCTTTTGATCAACAATAACTGTTATTCACCTGTAAACAAGGCTTTATACGTGGTACGCTCAGTCGAGTATCATTGCTACGCTTTTGGTCATCCTTGCTCAATAACGTCAGCCTCAAATAATACAAATAATCCCTCTACTCGTAGCTAGGACTACATCATCGAATGCCACACCTGCGTCATGAAAACAAAACGAGAATCAAACTGCTTTCTCCAGACACACTAACATTAAACATTTCCCTTACCACTAAACTAAAAAATTAAAATACTAAAGAACAAAATCCCCCATAATGTTATCTTCAGCATCATCATGAGCTTCCTTCTCTTTGTAATATTTCACATTATTCACATTTGCAAAACACAGAACAAGAAGGATGAGCAGCACATTTGAGAGATCAGAATGGCTGATCACTGTTGCAGTGGATCAGTTTTAGGACCTGTGGGGGTGCAACTGAACAGCTTGGCCCATGGTCGGGCTCCGAGAGTAGTAAGAGTCTCGAAACTCGTCAAAGGTATATCTTGAGGTAAAGGGACATCACAGAGAGTCTTGACATTCTCGTAACTTCCCTCACCCAAATTTCACTGGATCTAAGTCCGGAGGTTTCTCATCCAGAAAATAATTAGTCCTCGCGTTTTCATTGAATGTTCATTAGTCGGAGGCAAAATTTTTGGTTTAGGGAAAAGGCTCGCACTTTTCGTCCTGTCCTTGAGAGTCAATTTTTTCGTGTCTCTTGGAAGGTCTTCTAGACTTTTTAAATAATTTCCTGCTTCAAGAGCCTTTTACAGCCTTAGTTTTACCTGTGCCACAATAACACGCCAGTGTATCACTAGCAGTGACCAGTGAAATGACAACAGTTGTGAAGCTGTGTATCTGTGTTTGGCAACTGTGATACCCGTATTACTGATGATGTTAGCTCACGAACGTCCTTGATTTTCGGGATCTATAAACCTACTGATGTCAGCTGTATATCTGTATACCAGTGTATAGTTATAAACTAACAATAGATTTTAGTGTTATCACTGAGTATTTTAACAGACATCAGAGAGTTGCTGTGATGCCAGTTGGTGAGGAATGATTACGCATCACCTTCTTCATGAATGATTTCCAAGTCATGCCTTTGGAGAGCTATCCCACAGCATATCCCACAGCATATCCCACAGCATATCCTACAGCATATCTCTATAGGTATAGATGTTCTAGTACGCAGAGGTTGTTTGACTGTCTTGTTTTTCGGGACAGTTTAGTGTTACCTGTTGAAGCAGAAGAGGAGAGAGAGTTCAAACGCAGTTTATGAACCTCCGTCTGGAGTTTTATGACTGATCACGGGTTCTATCCCCGCCCGTGGTATGTTTTTTTTTTCCTCACATCTGGTATCACTTTTGATACTGTACTAATGTCGCCTGGTTTCACTCTCGCATGATAGGTTTCACTGATGTTCCTGACCCTGATATCATCATCCTCGGCATCAACAGTAGGCTCAGTATCAAGGAAAACTACCACTTAAGAGTCAACTGAATGGCTATAACTATGAACTCTGACCATATTTCCTATATTCACTTTCAATTTTCTTCTTTTACACACCCTACCAAATTCATCCACCAACCTCTGCAGCTTCTCTTCAGAATCTCCCAAAGCACAGTGTCATCAGCAAAAAGCAACTGTGACACTCCACTTTGTATTTGCTTCTTTATCTTTTAGCCCAACACCTCTTGCCAAGACCCTCGCATTCACTTCTCTTACAACCCCATCTATAAATATATTGAACAACCACGGTGACATCACACATCCTTGTCTAAGGCCCACTTTACTGGGAAATAGTCCCTTCCCTCCTACACACTCTAACCTGAGCCTCACTATCCTCATAAAAACTCTTCACTGCTTTCAGTAACCTTCCTCCTATTCCATACACCTGCAACATCTGCCACATTGCCCCCTATCTACCCTATCATACGCCTTTTCCAAATCCATAAATGCCACAAAACATCTTTACCCTTATCCAAATACTGTTCACCTATATGTTTCCTGTAAACACTTGGTCACACCCCCTACCTTTCCTAAAGCCCCTTGTTCATCTGCTATCCTGCTTTCTGTTTACTCTTAATTCTTTCAATAATAACTCTACCATACACTTTACCAGGTACACTCAACAGACTTATTCCCTATAATTTTTGCACTCTCTTTTGTCCCCTTTGCCTTTATACAAAGGACAATACACGCTCTCTGCCAATCCCTAGGTACCTTACCCTCTTCCATACATTTATTAAATAATAGCACCAACCACTCCAAATTATATCCCCACCTGCTTTTAACATTTCTATCTTTATCCCATCAATCCCAGCTGCCTTACCCTTTCATTCTACCCACTGCCTCACGAACTTCCCTACACCCACAACTGGCTCTTCCACACTCCTACAAGATGTTATTCCTCCTTGCCCTACACACGAAATCACAGCTTCCCTGTCTTCATCAACATTTAACAAATCCTCAAAATATTCTCTCCATCTTCCCGATACCTCTAACTCTCCATTTAATAACTCTCCTCTCCTATTTTTAACTGTCAAATCCATTTGTTCTCTAGGCTTCCTCAACTTATTAATCTCATTCCAAAACTTTTTCTTATTTTCAACAAAATTTGCTGATAACATCTCACCCACTCTCTCATCTGCTCTCTTTTACATTGCTTCACCACTCTTTTAACCTCTCTTTTCTCTCCATATACTCTTCCCTCCTTGCATCACTTCTACTTTGTAAAAACCTCTCATATGCTAACTTTTTCTCCCTTACTACTCTCTTTACATCATCATTCCACCAATCGCTCCTCTTCCCTCCCGCACCCACTCGCCTGTAACCACAAACTTCTGCTGAACACTCTAACACTACATTTTTAAATCTACCCCATACATTTTCGACCCCATTGCCTACACTCTCACTAGCCCATCTATCCTCCAATAGTTGTTTATATCTTACCCTAACTGCCTCCTCTTTTAGTTTATAAACCTTCACCTCTTTTTACTTACTGATTCTATTTTCCTTGTATCCCATCTACCTTTACTCCCACTGTAGCTATAACTAAAAAGTGATCTGATATATCTGTAGCCCCTCTATAAACATGTACATCCTGAAGTCTACTCAACAGTCTTTATCTACCAATACATAGTCCAACAAACTACTGTCATTACGCCCTACATCATATCTTGTATACTTATTTATCCTCTTTTTCTTAAAATATGTATTACCTATAACTAAACCCCTTTCTATACAAAGTTCAATCAAAGGGCTCCCATTATCATTTACACCTGGCACCCCAAACTTACCTACTACACCCTCTCTGCATGTTTCTCCCACTTTAGCATTTAGGTCCCCTACCACAATTACTCTCTCATTTGGTTCAAAAGTTCCTATACATTCGCTTAACATCTCCCAAAATCTCTCTCTCTCCTCTACACTCCTCTCTTCTCCAGGTGCATACACGCTTATTATGACCCACTTTTCGCATCCGACCCTTATTTTAATCCACATAATCCTTGAATTTACACATTTATATTCCTCTTCTCCTTCCATAACTGATCCTTCAACATTATTGCTACCCCTTCCTTAGCTCTAACTCTCTCAGATACTCCTGACTTAATCCCATTTATTTCTCCCCACTGAAACTCGCCTACCCCTTCAGCTTTGTTTCGCTTAGGGCCAGGACATCCAACTTCTTTTCATTCATAACATCGGCAATCATCATATATATATATATATATATATATATATATATATATATATATATATATATATATATATATATATATATATATATGTTGTTTTGTATATATTTGAAAAAAACAATTCCTTGATTTAATAAATATGCAGCGAAAAAAATAATGAGCATATAACAATTTTTTGAGAGTTCGAGGTCAAAGACCAGACTTTGACCTCCACAACTTTTTGCGATAAATATTATTTCAATTATACAAAACTGACACATATGTATTGTCGAAACGTTTCGCCCACACAGTAGACTTCATCAGTCAAATGCAGAGGAGACAGCAGTTGCAGTGAGGAGGTACGTAAAGATGGGGCGGTCAGTCCATCATCCTGGAAGCAGTAGTTTTGAGGTGGTCAGTCCCTCAGCCTGGTAAAGTGTTCAGCTACATAGTCTTGAACAATGATTGTACAGGTGCCTCATGGTACAGCATTATCCTGGTACAGTGTTCCACAGCTACAAGTGTTTCATGGTACAAGTCTATAATTTAAAGCTTTTTATTTGCACTCAGGTGACTAGGACTCTACTAGGACTCCATTAGGACTTCCTCTAGATCTCTAACTCTAAACTGAAAGAGCCAAGGGGCGATTTTACAAACAGATCCAAACAAATCACTAAAATAAGGGAAGTGCGCTCACGCCTGCGCTGGTGTCAGCGAGCAGCTCTTGTGCTAGCGGGAGCAGCGCTCATGTTAGCGTAAGCAGCGCTGTTGTCAGCGAGCAACGCTAGTGTCAGCGAGCAGCGCTGGTGTCAGATAGCAGCGCTAGTGTCAGCTAGTAGCGCTGTAGCCCAGCCTCTACGACCAGCCTGACACTGGCTGTCAATTTCACGCCTCCCAGTAGACAGGAACTGTTACACTTTTGTAGGATTGGAAAAGTTGCAATAATTGAGTAACTGTAGGAATTTTGTGGAGATTGCATTTGTATTTCGTGAAGCGCTAAACCCGTGGGAGGGGGGGACCATTCAGCGCACTGAGAGGGTGGAGGCTCAATCCTCCGTCCCATAATAGCAGGGAACGTAAATAAAAGTTCAGATACAGAGACTAACAACAGACGAACACTAGCCAAATAAGATTCCAACAAATTGGATACATCAGCAGTGTGCTGCTATTCTATATGATGGTATATGTAGTGGGAACACTGTGTATGTTAGAGGTGCGGTGGAGTTTGTGTTGTCATAGTGGTGTGTGTTAGAGGTGCGATACAGTGTGCGTTGCCATAGTGGTGCAGTGGAGGATTTACTGATAAACGGACCCTTAGTAGTCGGGGCCCCTAAGCAGCCACTTATATCAGTAAATCGTCCGCTGCACCACTATGGCAACACACACTGTACCGCACCTCTAACACACACACTGTTTGTTCCCACTACGTACACCATCACTGCGGATGTATAAAATTTGGTTAAATCTATTTGCTTCTTAACACTTCGTGAGTGGCGCCCAGTTTATAAAGTTCAATGATTTGTGGTCACGTGTGGCCCCCGGCACCACGAATATTTACTTGCATATTGAACAAACTATTTCCAATCTGAACTGAAAACGCATTTTTTAAAGTCGTTCTCGTATTTTGTTAGATGTTTATTTTTATGCGACATGACTGTAACGAGTCAGAGGCAGTTCTACAATCAATTGTTCATCGGTGTCTAATGATAATATATAATTTTTACTTGAGCACTAGTTGACAGCAGTGAGAGAGGACCACTGGAGAGGCCTATATGATTTTTGTGTTTAGAATAATATTCCTCCCAGGGTGTGCTTTATCACTCACATAAATAAAAAAAAATGCTTATAAGCATAGCAAGCATCATGAGGTCAGGTCGAGTGGTCAGGTCGAGTGGTCAGGTCGAGTGGTCAGGTCGAGTGGTCAGGTCGAGTGGTCAGGTCGAGTGGTGAAGACGAAAGTCTGGTAATACCAAGGAAGGCTGAAACCTGGGAGTCAGGTCGAGGAATTTATGCTTTGTGTGTTGATCATTTGTGATGGATTTTGAAAGTGTATATACATTCACCAGCTTTGCCCTATAGTTTCTATGATGTGGATAGTGGATGCTTCAAGACATCTTCACTTTTCTCTGTCGTTTGCATAATATATCAGTATTTTTTTTACAAGTCTACGAGGCGATGTATCATAATGGTTCTCTGAACCATTCATTCACATCCTGTCTGACACTGCAACATCTTGGTATCTTAATACAGGGTTTTCTTCGCTTACCTATTCCTTGGGCACGACCTACTTCCACATTGAACAAATGTGACACCTCCTACTACTGCTGCACCTCTCCTGTCTACAGTATATAAGGTTCCTCTGCTCATATGCTGTTATTCTATTCAAGATTGATGGACTGACAACATCGTCTCAAGATTGAGGGCCTGACAACCTCACACTCCTCCTGTTCTTCACGATTCTCCTTTGTATGGACTGATGAAGCCACTGTGTGGCGAAACGTTTCCTCAATAAAGATACCCAAGTGTTGCATATGTGTCTAATTTACCAACTCGTCGGTTCTCTGAACCATTCATTCACGTATCATAACCTACATTCCCAGGCTTACCCTGCTAAATGTGTTCTTAAAATTACAGTGTAGGAGATACATACTTTTTGTGAATACTTAATATAGAATTAGATACATACTTTTTGTGAATACTTAATATAGAATTATACATAATCTTTGTAAATACTTAATGTATAATTATACATAACTCTAAATGCCAGCAAGGGGTCTATGCAATTTAATTTAAAAATAATTTTCTAACTCATGCACAATATCCCTGCCATGTCAGTGCCTTTAAAATTCTCTCTAATGACAACATGTGTTCTTTCCTATAAACATATCCCCAGACTTGACAGTTTATTCACAACAAACGCAGTAGTACAACATTCACTCGTCTCACCTCGTCACTTGAGCAGATTCACTCACTGCACTCTCAGCAGGCACACACATCAATTCCAATCTGTGCCAGCCCCTGTTAATCTTCTGTTTCAGGATCAACGGGAATGCGGAGGGGCGTAGCAATGGCAGGAGGAGGAGGAGGAATTGCGGCTCCTGCCTCCGCTCCTCCTGCCTGATGCAACTGCTGCTTCTGCTCCACCTTCTGGTATTACTGCTGCTGCTTCTGCTCCACCTTCTGGTATTACTGCTGCTGCTTCTGCTCCACCTTCTGGTATTACTACTGCTGCTTCTGCTCCACCTTCTGGTATAACTACTGCTGCTTCTGCTCCACCTTCTGGTATTACTACTGCTGCTTCTGCTCCACCTTCTGGTATTACTGCTGCTGCTTCTGCTCCACCTTCTGGTATTACTGCTGCTGCTTCTGCTCCACCTTCTGGTATAACTACTGCTGCTTCTGCTCCACCTTCTGGTATTACTACTGCTGCTTCTGCTCCACCTTCTGGTATTACTGCTGCTGCTTCTGCTCCACCTTCTGGTATTACTGCTGCTGCTTCTGCTCCACCTTCTGGTATTACTGCTGCTGCTTCTGCTCCACCTTCTGGTATTACTGCTGCTGCTTCTGCTCCACCTTCTGGTATTACTGCTGCTGCTTATGCTCCACCTTCTGGTATTACTGCTGCTGCTTCTGCTCCACCTTCTGGTATTACTGCTGCTGCTTATGCTCCACCTTCTGGTATTACTGCTGCTGCTTCTGCTCCACCTTCTGGTATTACTGCTGCTGCTTCTGCTCCACCTTCTGGTATTACTGCTGCTTCTGTTCCACCTTCTGGTATACTGCTGCTGCTTATGCTCCACCTTCTGGTATTACTGCTGCTGCTTATGCTCCACCTTCTGGTATTACTGCTGCTGCTTATGCTCCACCTTCTGGTATTACTGCTGCCTTATGCTCCACCTTCTGGTATTACTGCTGCTGTTATGCTCCACCTTCTGGTATTACTGCTGCTGCTTATGCTCCACCTTCTGGTATTACTGCTGCTGTATGCTCCACCTTCTGGTATTACTGCTGCTGCTTCTGCTCCACCTTCTGGTATTACTACTGCTGCTGATGCTCCACCTTCTGGTAATTACTGCTGCTGCTTCTGCTCCACCTTCTGGTATTACTGCTGCTGCTTCTGCTCCACCTTCTGGTATTACTGCTGCTGCTTATGCTCCACCTTCTGGTATTACTGCTGCTGCTTATTCTCCACCTTCTGGTATTACTGCTGCTGCTTATGCTCCACCTTCTGGTATTACTGCTGCTGCTTCTGCTCCACCTTCTGGTATTACTGCTGCTGCTTATGCTCCACCTTCTGGTATTACTGCTGCTGCTTCTGCTCCACCTTCTGGTATTACTGCTGCTGCTTCTGCTCCACCTTCTGGTATTACTGCTGCTGCTTATGCTCCACCTTCTGGTATTACTGCTGCTGCTTATGCTCCACCTTCTGGTATTACTGCTGCTGCTTATGCTCCACCTTCTGGTATTACTGCTGCTGCTTTGCTCCACCTTCTGGTATTACTGCTGCTTATGCTCCACCTTCTGGTATTACTGCTGCTGCTTATGCTCCACCTTCTGGTATTACTGCTGCTGCTTATGCTCCACCTTCTGGTATTACTGCTGCTGCTTCTGCTCCACCTTCTGGTATTATATTACTACTGCTGCTGATGCTCCACCTTCTGGTATTACTGCTGCTGCTTCTGCTCCACCTTCTGGTATTACTGCTGCTGCTTATGCTCCACCTTCTGGTATTACTGCTGCTGCTGATGCTCCACCTTCTGGTATTACTGCTGCTGCTGATGCTCCACCTTCTGGTATTACTGCTGCTGCTTATGCTCCACCTTCTGGTATTACTACTGCTGTTTCTGCTCCACCTTCTGGTATTACTGCTGCTGCTTATGCTCCACCTTCTGGTATTACTGCTGCTGCTTATGCTCCACCTTCTGGTATTACTGCTGCTGCTTATGCTCCACCTTCTGGTATTACTGCTGCTGCTTATGCTCCACCTTCTGGTATTACTGCTGCTGCTTATGCTCCACCTTCTGGTATTACTGCTGCTGCTTCTGCTCCACCTTCTGGTATTACTGCTGCTGCTTCTGCTCCACCTTCTGGTATTACTGCTGCTGCTTCTGCTCCACCTTCTGGTATTACTGCTGCTGCTTATGCTCCACCTTCTGGTATTACTGCTGCTGCTTATGCTCCACCTTCTGGTATTACTGCTGCTGCTTATGCTCCACCTTCTGGTATTACTGCTGCTGCTTCTGCTCCACCTTCTGGTATTACTGCTGCTGCTTATGCTCCACCTTCTGGTATTACTGCTGCTGTCTGCTCCACCTTCTGGTATTACTGCTGCTGCTTCTGCTCCACCTTCTGGTATTACTGCTGCTGTATGCTCCACCTTCTGGTATTACTGCTGCTGCTTATGCTCCACCTTCTGGTATTACTGCTGCTGCTTATGCTCCACCTTCTGGTATTACTGCTGCTGCTTATGCTCCACCTTCTGGTATTACTGCTGCTGCTTATGCTCCACCTTCTGGTATTACTGCTGCTGCTTATGCTCCACCTTCTGGTATTACTGGTATGCTGCTGTATGCTCCACCTTCTGGTATTACTGCTGCTGCTTCTGCTCCACCTTCTGGTATTATATTACTACTGCTGCTGATGCTCCACCTTCTGGTATTACTGCTGCTGCTTCTGCTCCACCTTCTGGTATTACTGCTGCTGCTTATGCTCCACCTTCTGGTATTACTGCTGCTGCTTATGCTCCTGGCTCCGCTGTTGTTGCCGCTCCTGCTGTGGCTGCTATTGCTACTGCTGGTACTTGTACTCACCTATTTGTACTCACCTGTTTGTGGTTGCAGGGGTCGAAACATAGTTCCTGGCCCCGCCTCTTCACTGATCGCTACTAGACTTGTGCTGCTGCTGCTGCTGCTGCTCTTGCTGTTGTTGTCTCTGCTGATGTTGCTTTTGCAGCTGCCACAAATGCAACAACCTGAATTAGGAATTCTCTCTCTCTCTCTCTCTCTCTCTCTCTCTCTCTCTCTCTCTCTCTCTCTCTCTCT